>JAGDQP010017050.1:0-17946 GCA_022664845.1 Lepisma saccharinum
CCAGGTAGACCCTACCGATCCATTTTTTTTTTTCTGTGTCTTAGTATGGCAAATAGCTTTCAAATTCAAGTTCAAGCATCAAAATTGGGCTTATAGTTCGCTGGATCCGAAATCAGCTGTATATATGTGAGTGCCGCTAACAGACTCGTTTCTTAGCGTCACTCATAGAACTCCTGTTCTTCGTGATATATATATATATGAGCTCTTGCGTAGTCGGTAGCGAGCTCGACTTCGGTGCGAGTGATCCCGCGTTCAATTCCCGGTGGGGTCTCAAAAATTTCGGTGTTGACCCAGCATCGTAAGAACAATTGGGGACCTGCTGTGAATAAAAGACAGTGGCGATCACAGTGAGAGCTCCTATCCCTACTTGTGTGGTCAGCGTGGGAGCAGTAGACCAACTCCTCCCTTCGGGGAGACGCCTCATCCACTAGTGGATTTATTTTATATATATATAGCGAGAGAGAGAGAGAGAAATTACATTTACTGTAACTTCGCACGCAAGATATTTTGCGTATTTTGCTATTAAATCTTTGTAGATGATAAACGTGAATATCAACTTATTATCAGACATTTTTGGCCTAAAACATGAATATCGTGCCCCATTTTTAAGAACTGATAGAACAAGACGTTTTTTCTTGTCTTTCGTTTATAACGTTAGTGTTCTATGGAATACTCGATTCATTAAGAAAGAAGTAATTACCTAGCAACCATAAGTTTCAAAGTTCATTTTCGTTTCTTCATGTTCGGTAAGTGTCTTTTCTACTGGACAATTTAAATTACACTTTTCAGTAAATTTCAACTAGTGACTTATCTAAAGTAAAGATAGTGTTAGGTTCCCTGTTTTGGTTTTTGAAATGCGACTTTCTTAAGTTTTTTTCATTATTTGCTACATACTACAAGAAATCATAAATATCTCTCCAGAGCCGAGGACATGTGATAATGTTTTCTGTTAAAGAAAAGAAAAATTCCAACCCTTGCTCGTTCCCGCACACACTCTCAGATTCACACACCGCCGACTCAACGTTAGTTGGGTGGCCTATCTTGTAGGCTTAGAGAAAAATCGTGTATAAGAAAGTCATGTGAACATAATTTTGGCCATGATAGTACATAATGAGGCCAGAATTTGAACTTGAATTTTATTTATTTAAGTGCCCACCACTCTTTTGTGTTAAATCAACACCGTCTATTGTGTGATTTCGGTAATTCAACACTATGCCAGTGTTAGTCACAAATGAAACCGGGTGATCTTTGATCACTTGACCTGAATGACCTAAATTGACCCGGTCTTCATCGAAACGAGTAGAATAAGTTTGTGTTGCGGCAACAAGATGATCGAATCCTGACTAATGCCTCAGACCGCATGACTACCTCAGTCGGTAGGTATTTGGACACCTCTAAGGGTATTTTTGCTCTTTCCGTGGATATGAAACTATTTCCATATACTATTAGGCGTCGAAGTTCTTGTGCTCTGGTGAAAAAAAAACTGTCTCAGTCATCCCCCTGAAAAAAACAAACAATGTTCAAACACATCTGTGTATAATAAGGAAAGAATAAAAACGCTCCCCTGTCTTCCGGACCGAAATCAGTTTACCGGTTTAGGCCGGCTTCCAAGCATAGACCCGGTCTAAACCTTGACTCGGTGACCCGTTTCAGCTCTGGTGCCTGGATGACCCCCACCATTATGTTGATTTAAAACAAACAAAAACAAATTGTCGCCCTGGGACACTAAATAGTTTTGAATGAACACAGCCCTTGTTAGGTCTATATACTAGAAACGGTATCCTGGTTAACCTTTATCCACCTTTCAGTGAGACAAGAATTCGATCAACACTCCATACTAAGCCCAACTTTTCGTGCTTTCCAACATCTCTTGTACGGTCTTTCCATTCTATCTAAAGTACAAATTCTTGTATAAGTGTACAAGTGCATATTTAACACTATGATGGTAAGAATGGGCGCATTCAACGGACTAAGTTAGTACTAAGCGCTGAGAGAGTACTTGAATCTTATTGGTTTGCCTATAGGTAGCAACCAATATGAATAATGCTCTCTCAGCCCATAGTGCTTGCTACCGTAGGGCTCAGTTTCACGCCCGCTTGCGTTGCTTCTTTGCATGAGATTTGCGTGAATAGCTAACTGACACACTTGTTACAACACGTAATAAAACTACACCATCTGTTTCAATTGGCTACTCACCCTAATCGCAAGCAAAGCAAGCAACGCATGTTGGCTTGAAAATGAGCCCTTAGTCCCATGAATGCGCCCAGTGTTGATTATCAATATCATCCAGGATTCATTTTTCTTTGTGCATGAGATATTTTTTTCGTATCGGAAAAGTAAAGTGCGGGAGGTAAACGAGGGTAAGTACTGCCATCTAACGAATTGGGTCGTCTCGTCGGTTTAGCGAGAATAAGGGATGATTTTCATGAAAGCTTGCGTTGCTAGCGATTTGGGTGAATAGCCAATTGAAATACGTGTTACACGTAGAACACGTAATAGTGGGCCTAATTGGCTACTCAACCCTAAATGCAAGCAACGCAAGCTTTCATGAAAATCAGCCCTAAGATCACCTCGGAATAGGGTAAACTACCAGTTATTAGCACTTTTAGACCACTCGTTTTGAAACTTCAAGTGCAGATCTATTGCGACTTTTTTTCTCTTCATGCCTCTGTAAACTTTTAGATCTTTCCCGAAAGTAATTTTCCAGTGAAACAACAAAAAAGCAGAATATGTATTTTTTACTGACAGCAAAATAGCCAATTATTGGCATACTCTAACCAGTAGCCCCCCCCCCCCCCCCACACACACACATTTCATGCTCAGAAATCAGCAATTACGTTCACTATACGTTTTTCGAGACCTAAAGACGTGTACTAGTTATCGGCATTGCTGACACTAGTAGTTGGCACCACTGACAAATATTTGTCTCTGTGAAGCGATGCGTTATGTGAAAATACTAGTCATCGTATTTTTTGTCTTCAAGTTACGAATGGCTATGTTAGAAATCTGAAAATTCTATTTTAAAAAATCCCCCCACCGCGAAATAAATGGGCACTGTGGGAAAATGGCATACCAGTCATTGTTCCCCCCAGCAGCAATAATTATTTTATATACTTTACATAATTATGTATGCTAAGATGTCTCTAAACATCCTCCTGGTTGTTAAAGAAGAAAACTATACAATAATTACATTATTAAATAACTAGAGAAAAATGAAAGTATAGTCCTTAGCTTATCTGCTTAGATTTGGATATGTTAAATTTGTAACAATTTGAAATTATCACATTAACCATTACCAATAACAAATTGGTGTGTTTGGTGTTAAGAAATCATCAAATAAACAAATAAGCAACATATCGGGAACAAAATTAGTTTTGGCAATTTCATGAAAGCTTGCGTTGCTTGCTTTGCGAGCGATTTGGGTGAATAGTCCATTGAAACACGCGTTACACTTACCTTACAATAAAACATGTGTTTCAATTGGCTACTCACTCTAATCGCAAGCAACGCAAGCTTTCATGAAATTCATCCCTTATTTTTAACAAAATCTTGGGAGTGCCAGTAACTAGGCAATGTTAATTTCAAGAACGTTTACCCTACTATTGACTTGAAAAAATGTCACATCTGATTGCCTTTTAAGTCAAGGAATCCTATTGGCTTCAAAATGTCAAATTTGATTGGCTCTTACATCAGATTAATATTTTCTATACGTCTATAGGGCAATTATTGCAATAATTCATAAAATATGCTATAATTAAGAACCTTTTTCTCTTTCGCAGAATAACACATCAGAAACTGTAGTTGCCAGTTACTAATATTCAATATACTTTTACTCTATGTATATTGGAACCGGGTTCTTCTGGAGATCTATCGAAGCTGACTCTAATAAAAGTGAAATTGTATTTCAATGTTTTTAATAAATTTTCAATTTCAATTTCAACTCTATAGCCAATTATCAAGCAGCCGCAGCTCAGTTGGTAGAGCGTTGGTTTAGCAAAAGGATGGTCCTGGGAACAATCCCAGCCACCGCCTTTCCTGACTGAGGTTTTCCAGGGATTTTCCTTAATCACTCCAGGCCGGGATGGTACCTACAAAGCTATTTCCTTGATGACCAACATCCTTTTCCCTACCATATTCCGGCCTGAGCCTGAGATGCCTAAGTGCCATATATGATATATAAATTCAAATTCAAACTTTAAAGAACATTATTTACAATAATGACCCTTTAAGCATGATACATATTCTGTACACCAAGTTTCGACATTGTTTCGAACACTATTTTTGACTTCACATACTTCTTAGGTACAATGTTAGACATACGACATCTAATACACTTTACCGAGCAGCTGTGGCTCGGTGGTAGATCGTTGATTTAGCATTCGGGAGATCGTGGAATCAATCCGAGCGACCCAGCAGCCTGACTGAGGTTTTGGCTCAGTCACACTAGGCAAAATGCCGGGATGGCACCTTCAACTTAAATCCTGGTCGACACCTTCCCACATCCTTTCCCTTCCCCTATCATGGCCTGAGCCTTAGATGCATAAAGGGCACAAATAAAACTCAAGTTAAGTTGTAATACACTTTTCTATTTCCCGGCAAACTTTGACTACATCATCTGTGGCCATTATCAAGCCTCCATTGTTATGTTTTTCTCGCTGCATGAGCTCTGAATATATTGGATCAATATAACCGCTTATTTAAAATGAAACCCTGTCTTATATACAATGAAGTTGTGGTAGATTTTGTTAAATTTTATGGAAATGCAATATAATTATGGTCCAAAGCAGTGCTCGAAGTGGGTTAGAAAAGGTAAGGGAACGCTTGGAGAAGTAGGCTAGAAAAGTAAGGGTACGCTTGCACTTAGTGGTATAGGCAAAGTATAGGCAATAAACTCCCATTAATAAAAAATACAAGGGGACGGCGTCCCCCCACCCCCACTTCGAGCACTGGTCCAAAGTAAAACCATAATCACAAAAGTGTCTTTATGAAAATGAAATGGATCCAGAATTGATGTCTTTTTTCTGTTGCAATTGTTTTTCTAGAGCATTCCCTGAGTCACAACAGGAAAAAAAATGCTGCGATGGTATCTACAAACTAGGCCCAAGCCGAGTACGTTCCAGCATCCTGTCCTCCTGAGTCTGTGATGCCTAAAGGCCATAAATAAGTTAAATTCAATTCTGTTGCACTTCAGGTAAGAAGGCTCTGCTATCTTGTGGCTGATAGGCTGAATTGGATTATTTAAATCAAATGTCTATAGTTGCACGTGGATTTTAAATTATTGGTTATTGTTTCAATTCAAATCATTTACTTTCATTTCATCAACGTTCTGCTCTTCATTAACTAAGCTTTTCAATTAGCTTACGCGCTAATGAGCACTATCTTTACGATTTCTTTCCCCAAATATGGCGTGCTACGCAACGTTCAATTTGGGAGTACTTTCACGCGTTCCCCGCTATGTGATGTTTGGGGCTTTGCCCAAAGCCTCCATTGGTTCAGAGGGATGCTTTAGCAGTATTTTACTATTTCTGCGAATAAATTCTTTCTTTAGGGTATGTTCTTGATTTCGACCTGAAACTAGAGGGATGTTAAAGTAGGAGAAACTAGGGGGGATTATTTGCGCTCTTGACATTCCAAACCAATGACGTCTTCGCCTTCCATTCTGATTTATATGATTTTTCCTTTCTTGTTGGTCCAGTCATCCACCTGCAGGATGATTCATTTCTCCTATCATAGGTAGATTTTAGATCATGTAAGAAAATATTTCTTCCAAAAGAGAAAAGAAATACTAGCCCTACTCCATCTGTATTATTACGTTGGTTTAGATTAATTGTAATGAGATCGTGATGATTATGCTGACAGTGGCTATGATCAGAAAGGAATTTGGCAAAGATAAAGCAGACTTAAAGAAAAAAGAAGATAGAAGAAGAATGAGATCTGACGTAGTGATGGAGATGGGGAGGATCAGTGAAGCCCGGTTCAAAAGAGGTTATTGTTTCTGAAGGTCTCATTGAATATGCATCAACGTGTCTTGTAGTGTTGTTTCAAGAGAGCCTTAGTGAAAGACTGAGAGGTCAGCCGCCAAGTATCCCAAAGCATTCCGACTCAATGCGATGAGTTTCCAAAGTTGTGATGAAACACTGCAACAAGCGTGTGAACAGACGAAGACAAATTTACCTATCACTTCTGCAAATGAAAGCAATTTTTAGGATACTTTTTACACAGAGAGAGGGGGGCAAAGATCGCACACTTAAAAAAAAAACATGGAACAGACTTTCTATCATCACAAGCCTGAAGGACAAACATGTTAATGCATAACAGAAATAATACTGTAATGTGCAGCATAATCTTCTGTACAAGAGGTAATTTCGGCTCGGTTTACTGACTACTGGTATAGCCCATATAGGATAGCCTGGGCCCTGGGTCTATTTCAATAAACGGACTATATCGTTCGGGCGGGGGCGGAAGGAGTAACAGCGCATAAAAAAAATGAGTCTTCACTCTATCAACTATCACAACTGATGACTTTTTTTCCCTTCTGATTGAAACAGAGCCGGGCTACCCTACGTGATGCGAACGATATTGATTGTCAATAAAATATATATCGTCTGTCCCTTAAATAATGGGACAAATTTTGGAAGGTGAATATTGACGCTATAACAACAACAACAACAAAAGTCCTTAAAAGAAATTTCGAAATCTGTGTAGTTAGCGTTTGAAAGGCGCAAATTTGCGAGGCGGCATTGTGCGACACAAATTATGACGTAAGTTGTGTTAGCTTTATGAAATCACAACTGTACCCAAAGAATGATGTTCGTCTACAGCATGGAATATCTGAACTCGGTTGCAGAGCCATCTATCAGCGTTGCGGCGAAGTAAATGAGGAAACTGGGTTGCATCGCGTATAAATAAAAGGACCAAACCTGACTTCTAACCTAACCTTACCCTTGATTAGAAATATATTAATAATATATTTGAGCATAAAAAAAAGTGTATTTTGAAAGAAGAAAAACTTCACCTCGCTGAGTTCCGAACCCGGGTCTGCTACTCCACTGGCCGACGTCTTAGCCATGTAGCTACGATAGCTGGTTGCAAACAGTGATTTGAAAGCTTTATTTACAAACTTCGTGTATCATATCACGCGCAAGAGTGTTGCGCAGGCGCACTCGCCAGATAAAATTCCAGTCTGTAGATACTCGTAAAGAATGTATTGCGTAACATTTCGTGCTAACATTGGATTTTGAAATGCCACTGCCTTATGAAGTTAAGAGTTGTCAAATTAAAATGTTCACCACTAGGTGACTCCAGGAGCACTGCCTGTATTCTGGGTGATAGCTGTACCTCCACAACTCACGGTAATGCCGTGGATGTACAAAATGAAAATGAGTCACAAAATTGCCAACCTTACCCTAAACTGGGGGTTGCAATTTAGGGGATGTTTTCCACAAACGCATTTTATTGTGATGGAATTGACATTGTGTGGTGGGAGACAAGCATATAAACTTGCACTCCTAAATCATAAACATTCCTCAAGTGCAATCTTCGGGTACAACTTCGATTATGATTTACATCAATCCCTGACGAGATATTACATCATTTGTAACGATGCTGAGATGAATTTGAGTGCCTGTAGCTGTGAAACAACGCAATTTCGAAATTTCTTGAAAAATAACTTTTTTTTTTGACGTCTATGATTACCTCCCCAAGTTTGTGCTATTATTTCAGTACCACAACGTCGATTCAGTAACTTTCAAGCTTAATCGCAGATAGCATGCCAGCTTGTAACAAGTTTGTCAGTCACTTGCTTTGGTCTTGTATTAAACTTGCTAAGCAAGCTTGAGGCAAACTTGCTGGAACAACATAAGAGGTTTGTTTGAACAACATTGTTTCTGGTTGTTATAAATAGCCTTACTCAAGCTTATACGAGGCTGCAACAACCACTTATTTGAGGAGATTTGTTAAACTTGACATTTATTTGAATTTTGCTTCGTTGCGTTTCCGCGGTCATCTCAGCGTGTTGAAGTCCGATCACGTGTCAGGACTGTTTCGCCGCTCTTTTGCTACAGCTACTCCTTGTGATCTGGTGCAACTACATATAAATAGTTTTTGGAAAACGAATTACGTCAAATACTTCCGTGGTTTACTTATTTATGGCCATTAGGCATCTAGGGCTCAGACTTGGATAGGGGAGGAGAAAGAATTCGGGAAGGTATCGGCCAGGGCCTTTGTTGAAAGTGCCATCCCGGCATTTGCCTGATGTGACTGAGGAAAACCCTGAAAAATTCTGTCAGGATGTTCGACCGCTGGAATCGAACCCATTACCTCCTGAATGCTACGCCAATCTATCAATGAGCTACGGCGGTTCGGTTGCTTATGTGCTATAGGGTCGGAATGCCTCAGTTCCATTACGCACAGGTCAGCGTTTTTTTAAATTTTTTATAAGCACATTATTTTTCTCTCTCTTGTCCTGTCAAGCCTACTTCAAACTTGATTCGTGTAAACTAGACTGCTAGGTTTAATTTGTTAAGTTTGCATCAAGATGTCACACATTTGTCAAAAACAGCTTGATGCACTTTTAAGTCAAGTAGAAACAGCTATGTGGGATGCACCAACGTATAATGCATAACATTCAGGAGACAACTAATTAAATATGAACCATCTTTCATTCATAGAATGCACCAAAATCAACAAGTCGAAACTAAGCTAGTTTGTTTGATAAGTCAACTTAAATGTCTAGCAGACTGTACATGCGCTAATTCCGTAAAACATTTTTCACCACCTAACACATCCTTTCTCCGGAAGTTGTGTTTGCAGAGGAACACCTTACTTACCTCAGCTTTGAGGTAATTTTGGTTTTACTATAGCTGCCACGACAAACCGGAAATGTAAATAGCCTTAAGTTGCTAAATAAATGCGAATTTCAAAAACTATCTTTCGAAGTGATGAAAAGCGCAATACAGTGACAGAGATGATCAGAGAAGGAAAAAGAAATAATTGTGTCCAAAGAGCTATCTAGTGTCTACTGTCCGAACTACAACTGAAACCTTGAATGAAGCCTTGAGAGTAAAGGGAGAAACTTTGGAATGTGTTCTCCTCCTCCGTCTGTGTAGCCGTTCCTCTCATATTGATCAAAACCAGTCACACCAGAAACAGGTGTTTTGGTACTCATGAAACACACTTTCCCAACAGTCGACTGCATACTAAACACAAATCCAATTTTCCTACGAAGTCAAGAGAGAGAGAGAGAGAGAAAGAAAGAAAGAAAGAGCACACGTGACTATGTCACCTCTCGTTTCGTTCTTCTATCTTTTCTTTCTTTCCTTGTTTAACATGTATTTACGTTATGTACCGTGTGTCTTCATGGCATTACAATAGAGCACAGTATGAAGGCGAATCGATACTTACTGGGAGTTTAAGTGTCTTTAACTCATTCTTTTTTCGTTTTTCATCGATAACTGAAATATATACGCAAGTAAAGAGGAAAGTATTGTATCATGTTCAGTACTTCAACAAAAGATATCACTGAGGACTTCACATCTTCAGTATTTTCCGGACAGTATTACTTTAGACAACATTCTGAAGTTTCTAACTATGGATGCAACCCAAACAAGGTTTGTTCCGTTCAGTTCCGTTCCGTCATGCTACGTTAACTGTCGAAGTCATACCGTCGTCCGAAACAGATACCTACGTATGTGCCACACATAGTTATGGACTATGTGCGACCATGCGAGTCAAGGATCTTAGAAGATGATAAGGCGGTAGTCTAAAATCTTGAAGTCGAATGACACAATTTCAGTCTATTTCCATGGTACGATGTGCTCATTCTTAGACATCTTTGCTGTGTAAAATAAGCTGCCTGCCTGACTAACAGCCAATCAGGTAATAGATGCTCATTTTGTCCACCTGCTTATCTTCCAATATCTGCTCAATTAAAGTTATAGTCTTAAGTTTCATTTTTTTCAGCAGTGAATGCATTACAGAAAAGGATCATTTCAGTTTTGACTTTGAACATAAAAGTATTCGTTACGTTTTGAAGTAGTTACATCATTTGGAAGTACACATCCACAAATCTACCTTCGTACCTATCACCAAGATATTGACAATCGGATTTTCTAGAATCCTACATTGATTCATTTCAGTCAAGTTACAGTAGGCGTTCTTAACCGGCCGTTCAGCCGAGGGAGGAAGCGACTTACACGGCACCTGTAGTGAAGTGTTAGTCTCCAGCCAACAGTTTCTTTTCTTTCTTTAATTCTTTTTGCTGAAGTTATTGTGCTGACGATCTTATTGTTTTGAGCGAGACTCAGTCACTGTAATTTAGTGTGAGAAACAATCTCTGTCCATCTTCTGAAGTGATGTTTACTGTATTCCATATCATTCGGTTTATCCGGCCGAGTGTCCAGTTCCACAGAGGCCGATTAAGAGGACGCCTACTATGTTAGCTTCAAGTACAAGGTATTTTTTTTTTCGCCGTTCTAGGGCAGTGATAGACAAAGAGGAATACAGTTGACGGTACTTACCTTTAGGTTTCGAAGTAAGCTCAATCAGCATCCAGCGCCTTTTGCCAACGTTCCTGCAGCTGCACAATATCCTGGTGATAAGAGTCGGCGGTCTTCGAGGGAAAGATGTCTGTGAGTGCGTTCCGCAGATCTCCCTCATTGACGAAGGATCTCCTACGGAGGTGTTTGTCGAGGGAATGAAACAGGGGGTAATCTGTTGGCGCAAGGTCCGGTGAATATGATGCATGGCACAGTGTCTCCCAGACAAGTTGCTGAAGGGTCTCCCGGTTTCCTCTTTGCCACATGTGGCTTGGCATTGTCGTGGAGGAACAACACACCCTTTCGATTCATCAATGCCGGCTCCTTCTGCCGCAATGCACGGTGCACTCTTTGCGAATGCTGTGAGTAGAAATCAGCAGTGATGGTCTGACCAGGTGGAAGGAGTTCGTAATGCACCACTTGGTGACAAGTCCATCATACAGAGACCGTGCAAAGGTGTCTTGAGGTGTGAGGAACATGGTAATGTGGCGACAACCAATGTCTGGTACGCTAGGGAGTGTCATAGAGGATCCACTTTTTGACACCAGTGAGCAAGCGATCAAATATGGGTGTATTCAGGTACCGAGTGAACAGGGACAAACAGGATATCACTCATTGTTCCTTGTTGGCTGCCGGCAATATGTGGGGACCCACCCACGTGCTTAACATGTATGACTTCCCTATCCCATGCAGGTGCAGTCTGACTATTTGAGTGGAAACATGGAACCTTTCTGCAAGTTCCTTACACGTTAGACCACTGTCCTCATCGATGGCTGCTTTCAGAGCCTCGTCATTCAATACATGTGGTCGTCCACTACGAGGTTCATCGCCCAGGCTCACATCTCCCGAACGGAATTTCTGTAAGCAATGCCTGGCATATGCGGTGACTTGATGCGGCAGCTGACAGACCCACTTTAAATGCCGGCCGGGTGGCCGAGCGGTCTGTGGAGGTAGGCCATCGGCTCAAGGTCCCTGGTTCGAGTCCCGGCATGGGTGTGGATTTTAACAGCTAAAGGCAAATTGTGACGGGCAGAATTCCAAAGTTACTAGGCTGGCCATATAAAAAGAGTTTTACCAAAGGCCCAATTTAAAGTCATACAACAAACACACGAGAAACAAGCTGCTTCGATACCTCCATTTCTCTTTTAAACTGGACGAGCTGTGACTGCTGTGTGTGAGCGCCGTGCCTGTATTACTGAAGGTGGATGGTTAGACTAACTCCCGATCGCTTGGCAGGCACGTGCGTCATTTTGTTTCCTCTCTGTGAGCGCATGATTAATGGGACGTCAAAACGGTAAAATCTTTTTTGGTTACCTTGTACTTTAGAAACAAGTCTACCCAAGTGCACAGTCGAGGTCGAGTGTTCGCCTTGTATTCGAGAGAAACCGGGTTCGATCCCCGATCCTGAATGTTTTTCCTAGGTTTTTTTTCGGTCACACCAAGCACATGCCTGGATGGTTCCTTGAATAAGGCCAGGTCCCTTTTTTTTTTTAAATTCTTCCTCTTGTTGTTAAATATATGCAGCGTAAAATGGCTAATATTGCGCTGTATCTGGAGATAGTTACATGCATAAATAATCAAGTAGGGATTGAAATTTCATCTTGAGATTGAACCAAATCCAGAAGTGGTACATGAACAAAGATATTATAGGAAAGTAGGATTTGATGAAATCGTGATACGCGTAAACCTTGACTTTCTCGAAAACCAGGCCCGTATTAATCGACAGTTTTCAACAATAGTTACTTTTGATGATCCGGTTACCCAGTCCGAAACTTCGCCTGAATGACCCGGTCTGGACCCGAATGGTTCAGAACCCAGTAACCCGATGATTGAATTTTGACCCAATTGAGCAATCGGTGGCCGAATCTTGACTCGGTGACTTGGTCTTCTTCCTCTGACTTGAATCAACTAAGATCGTGATATTTGTTTCGAAGTGAGCTTGTGTTATGTTTTGAGAGCTCTTAAACAGTTTAATGCTTTTACCCTGTTTAATTTTCAGATACAAAAGTCTTTCAGAATTCCCTTTTCGAGCGGGTACGGCTATTTGAACACCTCTGACGTTATATTTGTACTTTCCGGGAATATGACAATATTTATATACGTTAACACTACTGTTAGGGACTTTTCGGCGTCGTATTTTTCGTGCTCTGGAGGAAACATCCCCTGTTCCAGTCACCTCTGAAAGAAACACTGTTCAAACGCAAAAGCGTATAATAAGGAAAGAGTTAGATCTCTGCTTTGTATTCCGGTTCGCTAGCTCTGGGAAGGTAGTCGGTTAGGGCCTAGGTAGTAGGTATCATTCCGGCATGTTCTTCGTTTTAGTATCCTCGCCTTTCTTTTGTTCTTTCTTGCAACTTTAACACTTTCCTTTTCAATTATTCCGGCAGGTCGTACTTGAGCCGATGTACGGGAGGGAAGCCATTACGTGCAATTCTATTACATTTCAATTTCTCTTTCTCCACTCTGCAGTAAGAAAGAACTATAGGGAATAAGCGAGATAAAGAGGAGGGGAGGGGGGGGCGATGTATGATGAAAGGAGGAAAACGAAACGCAAAAGTCATGCAAGAAGTGCCTTCACGCGAAATGAGTTCGTGTCTCCGTGGAACACGACATGTCTTCTACAACAGAGATAAAATATACTCATGTGAACTCTGGCAGTACTCGCAAATGACATTGTAAAAATTACATTTTATCTTGTTAGTAAGGGGAGGAAGGCATGTAGGTTGTGTTATCAGAGAAACGAAATAAGATGAATTGAAGTAGACATAGTACTCGATGATCTATTGGATGGAAAGTTCAGATCAATCACGTCATTTCATTTAGTATATCTGTCCTTGAGTAAATACAGTTAAAAGAAATTGGAAAAGTTCCTTGATATACTCCGTAATATTTTTAAAAAGTCAGTATTTACTATTATCGGCAGTAATCCTTGAAAATCTCCTATAAATTTCATTTGCATTATTGAAAGTTCTCAGTTTTCAGTTCTAGTGTGATTTGTGCACATGCGCAGAAAGAGAGAAAACGGTTTCTTATCGTAACCAAACGCTGGTCAAATGTTTGCTGTTGCCATCTTGATTGCTTACTTCCCCACCGATACGTACGAGACAAATCGAAAAGAGATTGAAGCGTGGTTGGAATAAGTAGTGGGAGCAACTTGGATTATATCTTCGGAGCTCGCACAATGCATTGCTGTCTGACTATCTATACTATTTTCTTCTGGTGTTTACTAATGTCTGGTAGTTTGGTCCAGTTGGTACTGACGTGTTCGAGTCCCGCTTGAAGGTTCCGTTTTCTCTTTTACTAATCCCCGAAAATTATATCTTTTTTCCATCAGTCAATCAAGTTACTGGAAATTTCTACGCAGATAGGTTGTCTGACTTTTTTTCAGAAACGTATCTGAAATTTTTCCACCGTGCTCATCTGAAACTCATACGTTTGCTTCCATAAAGCATGGTACTATGGACCTGGGCATACAGGTGGAGTAGCTAACAAAAACTTAACAGCCAAAGACAGTCCCCGTGATGCACAAGATAACCAAATATGTTTTTGACGTCCCATTAATCATGCGCTCACAGAGAGGAAACGGAATGAAGCACGTGCCTGCCAAGAGATCGGGAGTTAGTATGACCACCGACCTTCAGTAGCTCGGCCGGTGTAAAAGAGAAATGGAAGTATCGAAGCAGCTTGTTCGCGTGTGTTTGTTGTATAACTTTAAAGTAGGCCTGTCAGTTACGCACCGAGTCGCCGCATATGCCAGGCAGTTGGTGGGAATGCAGTGAACGAAAGCACCGCCAAGCATTGGTTCCAGAAATTCCGTTCGGGAGATGTGAGCCTCGCTGATGAACCTCGTAGTGGACGACCACATGTGTTGGATGACGAGGCTTTGAAAGCAACCACTGAGGAGGACAGTGGTCTAACATGTGATGAACTTGCAGAAAGGTTCCATGTTTCATCTGAAATAGTCAGACTGCACCGGCATGGGACAGGGAAGTCATACAGGTTAAGCAAATGGGTACCCCATACATTGCCGACAGGCAACAAGGAACAACGACTAACAGTCTGTTTGTCCTTGCTCACTGGTGACGAAAAGTGGGCCCTCTGTGACACTCCCAAGCGTACCAGACATTGGTTGTCGCCATGTGCCCCTGATCCTCACACATCAAGATACCTCTGCACCTGCTCTCTGTATGGTGGACTTGTCACCAAGTGGTGCATTACGAGTTCCTTCCACCTGGTCAGACCATCACTGCTGACTTCTACTCACAGCAGTTGCAAAGGGTGCACCGTGCATTGCGGCAGAAGGAGCCGGCATTGGTGAATCGCAAGGGTGTGCTGTTCCTCCACGACAATGCCAAGCTACATGTGACAAAGAGGACCCGGGAGACCCTTCAGCAACTTGTCTGGGAGACACTGTGCCATGCACCATATTCACCAGACCTTGCACCAACTGATGACCACCTGTTTCATTCCCTGGACAACTACCTCCGTGAGAAATCCTTCGCCAATGAGGAAGACCTGCGGAACGCACTCACGGAGTTCTTTGCTTCGCCGACATTTATCACCAGGGTATTATGCAGCTGCAGGAACGTTGGGAAAAGGCGCTGGATGCAGATGGAGCTTACTTCGAAACCTAAAGATACGTACCGTGAACTGTATTGCTCTTTGTTTTCTTCTGCTCTAGAACGGCAAAAACGTTTTTCGTTACCTTGTAGTTGTTACGGTCGCGGACTATGGACCGGTACTGAGGATACAAGCCTGCTGCCGGCCATTAAGTCAAATGCTGGGATGGTATGTAAACTAGTGTCCTGGTCCGTGTCGTCCACATCCTTGTTACCAGAAGAGTTTTGTCGGAGAGACGTCATTGCTCAGACGTGTGACAGGTTTAGGCCAGAGCAGCCTGTCTAGTCCATAGCAAGTAAATTTGAAGCTATTTTATATTTGCAACGATGGGAACGACAGATACAATCAAGGGAATGATACTTTGTATACAGACCGAACGAGTCTGAGACGCCTAAAGGACATAAATAAATTCAAATTTGTATGCAAATAAGATTTGCAAGTGAAGATCATGACGGTCGATGTCCTCTTTCAAAGTCGTCAGAAGAGATTGCTGATATTAACTTACCACATCAAGCGGTCGCAGCTCAATCGGAACAGCGTTGGGCCCGCATTTGGGATGTCCTGGGTTGAATCTCAGCGGCTAGCTGAGTTATTTCAGGCTTTTTCTCACTCACAGCAGGCAAATACCGCGATGGCACCTTCGACTTACGCTATGGCCAACTTTTTAGCTATGCTATCCAGGCATGAGCCACAAATAAATTCAAATTCAATGAACTTACCATGATAAGCGAGATTATTTCTGACTAATGTTTACTGTGCGTTCCATTGTCACTCAGTAAGTGTGAATCAATTTAATGTAATGGAAAAGTAACTGCTCACCAGCACCCAAAAAGGCAAAAGTCCCGAGTAGTGCAGAGGCAAGAGTATTGACTTGTCCTGTCCAAATCTACCTCAACTGCAGCATATTATGTTAATATGTTGGAAACGTAACGAACATTTGTGGAGAATAACAGATGTGGACACGGATATGCATAATTCTCCTACAGGACAATGCTTGTACACACACGTCTCTGACCTCATCCTCTTCGTTCTCAAGACAGCATCAATTTCCTTCTTCCTTCATAAGAAAGTAATTTCTTCAGAAAGAGATTTCAAATAGCCAGGTGGAATTTCAATTCGAGAAGTGATCGCCCCCTCCCCTCCTTTCCGCACCTTAGGCTACCATGGTACCTTTCAATGTTACTTCTCAATTTGCTGGTATGCGCGTCACATCTCATTGGAATACGCTCTTGTTCTTAGAGAGTTACCTTCCTCTTTTGATTTCAGTAATTACACAAATATTTAATCAGAAACCTTCAGGATATAGGTCATATTACAGGCGAGCAAAGATGGCAGTCAGTTATGAGGATAACTGGAACAGTTCTAGTGATTTGAATCGAACCGCTGGAACTGCGAGTCGATTTTGATTAATCTAGTATAGGGGTTCTCAGACTTTTAGGCTAGGGTACAACTAAACCTAAATTCATAGTTTCACCGTACCACCAACTAATATTATGGAGTTTTCAATTCTAATATATAAAATGCCATGATTATATTGTCAGTAATGATTATACCGACGAGGGAGAACACTCGGTAGCGTGCTTGCTTTATAATCAGTAGGTCACGGGATCGATTCACCGTGCCGGCCATCCTAACGGAGTATTTAACCCGATTTGTCTCAGTCACACCAGGCAAATGCCGGAATGGTACCTTCAATTATACGAAGAAACAACAGTGAAAAAGTGAAAGTTAAACAAATTATGAACAAAATCAGTATATTTCGATTAAATAGCTAAAGTATACATTATCTGGCACACACCATTATTTTATTTCAAAACGAAATAAAATATACTTATTTTTTTTTTACTTGCAGTCCTTTTTTTATTATTATTATTCTGGGTACTGTACTGAAATCAAATTTGTGATAATTACAACGTTTGTGTCTTTATTCCATGCACTTCATTATGAAAGTGTCAATTTTGAAGGCTTGGGCTGCACTTCAGATATTCCCTCGTTCAATCAGTGACAATATGCTAGGTCAGTTATATTTAGGGGAAGCGGTTGTACCATGGAACACTTTTTAATTTTTTCAAATTTTAGTTTTGGAAAATCATTTTTTTTTTTTTTTTTTTTTTTCAATTCCATATGCTGTGCTCTTAAACTTTGAATGTTTCTGAATTAAACTGCTTCATTATATGACTTCTACTTGCTTCCTTTTGCGGTGTTTTTTATTCCTTAAATTTTTTTCCAGCAAAGTCTTCTATGGCACAAAGGCTCGTGTACCTTGGAACACAGCCTCTTGAACCTTGAAACATTCACGTATAATAGGGCAAATCAATAAAATAACTCGCAAGTATTTTGCGATATATTTAATTAACTTTGTGAAGTGTAAAAGTGCGTAAAAGAAATATTTTCATATTATGAGGGAACGTACCAAATAACTAACAAGCAAACAAACTGATGAGGCAGAAAAGATTTATGTATTTTTCTCTTTTGTCATGATTAGAAGATAGTCAAAGTATTTGTGCATGCAAATTTGGACCACTCGAGCACGATTACTGGAGATACCGATGTCAGTGTTTCTTTCAGGATGTTTTCGGGGGTTCAAAATCAAGTCGTGGGGGGCCTCACAAAAAAATTAAATAATGCATATTAACTCATAAGTGCTAAAATATAAACCAACACTAATGTTACTTAAGAACATGTCATACTTCCTTAGTTAACCTCAAAATAACATGAACAATAAGAATTGAAGCTTTCCTGGCGGCGAATATTATACAGATGTTCTCGGGATATCAGCCAGGTGAAGTCC
>JAGDQP010017050.1:18346-38757 GCA_022664845.1 Lepisma saccharinum
GTCTCTGATTGGTTGGCCTATAGCTTGACGCTGATTGGTCGTTTTCAATCTCAAAGCTCCGCCCCCTACCGTTACTACATATAGTACACATGAACTGGTCTCAGTATACTTGCCCTGAAGATGAGAACAATGTCTGTTCTTGAAACGTCGGCTCTATCGTCGGACTTCACCTGGCTGATATCCCGAGAACATCTGTATAACATGAACAATATTTACAGAATGTACTTTTATATGCATATTTCAGTATACGTTTGAGTAATAAAAGTGCTAACACTAATTCTTTCGAGGGTGCGGATGAAAACCTCCGGGGGGGGGGGGGGCATGCCTAGAAGAAACAGTGCCGATGATATAAAAGTGAAATTCTGTCTGTGGAAAGTTATAACAAAAAGTGTAGAAATATTCTTACGTTCTTAAACTTCTGAAAGAAATGGAAGGTAAATACACAGTAATAGGTACTGGGTGGAAGCCGCTACTTGTTGGAAGACATGTTCTTCATGGCTGCCATCTTGAAGTCATCTCGATTTATTTTCTTAAGTGGGAAGGGGCCGTGTAATATGTCATTCTGGACTAGAATTTCACGAGAAATACGCTTTTGAAGTAAGTTTCGCCCCCTCTAAAAAGTATTATTGTGGGAGATAAGGGTATGTGGCACTTCTATCGTGAGCTAAGAATCACAATCCTAGCTTATGAGTTTTTGCCAAAGATTAAAGGAGAAGGGTAAGCATAATATATATGGCCATTGTTGGTGCTGCAATGCGTAAACTTCTGCATATTATCTTCGGTATTCTAAAATCCAAAATTGATTTTAATCCTGATCATATCAAAATCTAAAGAGCTAGGAGGATGACTGAAGATTTAATAATTTAAAATCAAAAGATGCTTCCATTCTATCTTATGTAAAATGGTAGAAGGAATGTAATAGTCTGAAACCACCCATTTCTGTTTGAATTACGAAGGAAACGAAACCCAAATGCATACAAATTGTTCCTGGGTATAGTGCCATATCGATATGGAATTCATATTCCAAATTTGGGCAATGGAAGTAGGAGATTCCCAGACATTCTCTCCCAGACATTCTCTGAAGTAACTATGTTTATAATAAGACGATACAGATGGTAAACATAATCATTGCCATTTAACCCAGCAAAAACAGTCTCTTTTACTCAGTGTTCGATATGCCGGGGGGATCTTCCCTGGTGCGAGAGGATCTCATCCCCGGTTGTTGATTCCGAATATCATCTCAACCAGGAATAAAATCTTTGTATTTCTACCCAAACAGGTAATATGTTGAAACTTGCCAGCAATAATTAGTTTTGAGGCCCCTCTTTCGTAAATTGTAACACATGGAACGCTGCTTTCACTGATAACAAAACACACAAAACATTCTTTGTAATTTACTCCTGTTTGTTATGAAACCAGAACCTTTAAAAAAAAATCGTCCCGCAAAGGAAATCTTTTTGAGGTAAGCTTTCCGTAAACAAATAGTATTTTTGGATGGGGCAGGTTTGAAATCTTTGAGGGTACCACGCCGCTTGAGTTCTACTGTTAACGGTATTAGGAATATGAAGTTGTAAAGTTCATTTTCCCATGCTTTCGGAAGCCTATTGCGCCGAAACGAAGCATTTGGTCACCCTCGATAGTACCTACTTTTCTTATTTTCATGTCAGGATTCTAGTGAGGTGTTTTCGTCGGTGTGCAGCACTCTGTAGAAAATAGTATCTAATATAAAAGCTAACGAGAATAGATATTTTGAAACAAACAGAGTCCGTGATCTAAGAACAAAACAGATTCCACGTTTTTTTAAAACCCAATAGTATTTCTCGAGTTTATCTCCTGACCTTACTCTAGCTAAAGCGATACGACTCAATACGTCAGATGGCAGCACGAGTCTTTTTACATTATTCATAGTATACGAAATAACATTTCTTATTATTGTTCTGTGTCTTGGAGGCGTCCAAAAGCTGTACTAGAACTCCACATTTTTACAGTGTACTGGTGAACTGTTCGTGTTGTTAATTACTACTCTATATTAATTAAATTGATTTGGCTAACAGTTCATTTACGTTTGTGTGTACGAAAATAAACTTATGAAAATATAGTAAGCAATATTAGAGAATAAAACGTACGCAAAAGTGAAGTAAACAGTGATGAATCCAAAACGCTGCTGAAACAAAAGAAGCCAAAACTGTTGCGGTTTGCATGCAGGTAAAAGGCGGTAAACCCATACAGAGTGGATGCTCAACTTCCATGAACGCATGACACGGGTCGCTCGGGAATAAAATATGGAATGAGACTGCATGAGTGCAGAGTGAGAACAAAGCCACAACAAAAGCAGACACCACACGAACTATAAGCTCAAAAGAACACCGAGTGTGTATGGCCAACTAACACCACCCACAGAGATACATTTAACAGGTTAGGTCATAACTCTGTTACTTATATATATATTTATACATACACACGTAAGCATATATACACACACATTGTTATACTACGTGTTGTGGGGGTTATGTATTTCCGTGAGTATCTGTAACTTTTTATGCTGTCTCAACAAACCTGACATATAAATAATCAGATTATAAAGTCACGGGATATTCTACTAGAACTATAATAAAATTATTCAAGATATTAGAAAAAAACTTATACACATTAGAATTCTATAAGGATAGAACGCAGAACATTAAATCGTAATAGAAAACTCTTCAAGTTAAGTTATTTTAATTAGCCAACACTATTCTATAAGATTCAAATATAATAAAAAGTCAAATATATACTCGATCCAAAGTAGCTTCATCAGGTCAGTACAAGAGATAAGCCGTACAACGTAAAAATGTAGCGTGGATAAGTTATACAATTAATAAGATGAGCGGTCTTCAATAAAATTCAAATGAAATACATAGAAGGTACAAACGCTGATATCTCTTATTAATGAGTCGTTACCATTTATAAGAGATAAAGACAAAAGAGGTCCGTTTATATAGAATAGCAGAAACGCAAAGGCTAAAAAAATGATTACCAATGGATCATCCACTTGCCTTTTGACCTATAATCTCTCTTTGACACATAAAAAGTTCTTTCTGAGAATTCTATAGCTTACGGAACTCTCAAGTTCATCATCGCAGTTGCAAACGTTCGTCATTGGATTCTACCCTGGCAAGATCAACGTAGTTTTCATCACGAACACCTACCTACCTCTCGAAGATGCTTTCTAATGTTATCCTCCCAACGGCCTCTTTCCCTCCTGCATTCAAATTACAATGGAATATCTGTACCTGAGAGCTAGAAGCGCATAAGTCTAATTTTGGCCAACATGAGATTGATGCAGTTTTGTACTGAATTCAGAAGGTCTCAAATAATGGTTGCTCCATTCTGGTTGTATACAAGCTAATAATGTAAATAAGGAAGTCTGTTATATAGTTTGTCCATCTAGTTTCTATACAAAAGGAACTTAGCTGGTTCTAGCTCTCAGGAACGATATTCTTCGTTTTCCCCTAGCCGAGCTACATCATTTTTGGTTACATTTTCTGATTCAGAGTTGGTATTACTGCTTGAAGTCGAATCTCTATAGAATATGTACGAATTCATGTATCCTTTTTTATTGCTGCATTTCAAAATTAACCTTCCTGGGAAGCTGCGCGATTCCGAATCGACAATTTGACTTCACAACATCAAACACAAAATAACAGAGTCACCTATCCATCTCTTTCCATTACACTTCACTTCCCGAATCTGTTTCGTTCGATTAACACGCAACAGCAGCATCGCTTCATAATTCATGGAAATTTCATTTTACGGAGCAGGGAAACATGCGGAGATAGAAAATACAACACACACCTGCGCTCGGTTAGAGGCACGGTTGTAATGAAGGATGTATGGTATAAAAATGTCCATTTCTTTTTATAGCTCGGCGTATACTCAGCTTAAAGTTAGGAATTACCCAGAAATACGTTCATAATTTAAGATATACTCTCATCTCATCAGATTTTAAGATCAATACTTGCACAGCTCTTGGAAAGAAAACATCATTGTGCGCCCTTGTACCTACGAATTGAAATTATTTGTGACTTTCAGGCATCTAAGGATCATGTCAGTGTACGTATGAGTGTTTTACTGTTTCTTTGGAAAGAGTTTAAATATCAATTCATAGATCTCTCGATTTTATCCCTTGCAATCCAAGTGTTTTAGGCATGCTACATTCTTTGACCTGATTTCTTTGCTACTCATATGGAAACTGTTATGACCAGAGCTGAAACGGGTCACCAAAAGTGACCCGGTTTCAGCTTTGGTTGGATTCTATGAGAACATATCGTGAACGATGTACAAGAAGTGTTGAAAAACTAATTCTCAGCAATTAAGTGAACACAAAACGTTAGAAACACCTACAGAAAACCATGACGAACATCCAGCACTTCAAGCACACTTCTTATAAGCAAAATATAAGAAAATTTCGGAACAGATGAGTAAAAAAAAGTTCTAAAATAAATATTTTTTGTCGTGCATGCAAAGAACAAAATATAATTACAACAAATATTTGTATTTTTAATCCTTCAATCAACACACCTTCACTCCTAATTACTCTGCATGCCTCTATTACAGCAGCAAAGTAGAAAAGAACTTTTAGCTTCTTTCACGACGGGATATGATAAATCCTTTCTCTAATTAAATTTGCATGCGAAACAACGAAGAAAAAGACACCTCATTTCTAATGCACAAGAGAATTCATCATCTTAATTTGAATCTTTTGCTCAAGAACGTGACGGTACATCTCCAAACCTGCTTTTTCAAGGCACTAATAATTGGATCTCTGAGATTAACATCCTCAAAAATATTTCAATAAAGTTCTCTGTTAATCATATTTTCTCTCGCACCGGATTTGAGGCATTGAAACAGACAACAGAAAATGTAAGAATTCACTAGCAGAATTAAAAGTACACTTCTGTTCGCGGAATAAATGTAAATTATACGGAATTACTCTGAATACAAATGCTAATGTGACAAATGTCCAAACCATAATCGTTTGTATATATGTAATGCACCGGAAAACGTTAAGGGATTATAGTTCATCAAATAAATAAAAGTCGTATAGTCACTGTGGTGAAAATTTCGCAGCATTTCGAAGCTACACGCTACCGAAAGCGTGGGAAAATGAACTTTAGAGCTCCACATTTTCAATACCACTAACAGCATGGGCAGATTTGGGAGAGAGAGACCCTGAGGGGCTATTACTTTAAGGGTGGATGCTATTCCGGGGTCATTCAAAGCCATTCTTAAATGACTGAGGGGGAGAGGGGAAACGCCCCTCATAAATCCGCCCATGACTAACAGTAGCTGTAGAGCTGATGCGGTATACTATACTCAAACAATTCTAAGCTGTCGATCCAAAAAATGTATATTAAAATATGCAATGGGCGTGGAAGAGATTCCTCAAAGGAAACGGGCGATTCTCATAAACTCTCTGAAGAAAAGCTATGAGCATGGATTTAACAACTTTCCGTATAAGTAAAGATGATATATGTAATCACCGGCATCCAACTGGACAATGACATTCTCTTTCATTGATAAAAAGTAAAACGTTCCCTAAATAATAAACAGTTCCCTTATACCCGAATATTATGCAACCACGCAACAAAATCTCGAGCTTTCGACTTGGCGGCAAACGAGTGGTCCCATTCACGCACATTTCGACCTACCCTTTACTTCAGATTTCTGGGAATCCCTTGCGCACTTATTGTGAAATTTTCGAATATGCATTTTTCGATAGACCAGGTTTTAAGTCTTTGAAGAAGGATACCGCATCAACTCTACCTTTAACGAAATTGTAAAATTAATTTTCCCATGCCTTCGGAAACCTGTAGTTCAGCTGACCCCTTGGCGAATTTTTACGAGATCTGTTCCCTTTCGAAGCTATCAAGAGGTTTACTTAACCTTCATGACATGGGATTCATTTTCTATCTACTATCCCTGCCAAGTAGAATGCGATTGAACTGTAACGTAAGTAAATATAAGAACTACTTTACTGTACTACACACAAAAAACTTGAATCGTATTACCCCCGGTTGTAAAACTAACAAGATCCTACATGTCTTAAATGTCTTCAGAAATGTCTGTCTTGCTCTTTTTGGCTGTTCGTATTTAGTATATTATCCCCAACATGATTAATCCGGTGCTGTTGTTTTTGTCTGCAATGTTTCAACGCAGGAATTTTGTTTTTTCACTGATTTGCAAAAGAAATAAACTCCACCATCTTTAAAGAACAATTTAAAAAACGTACATGTAACGAAAATGATTACGTAAGCATTAGATTAGATCTCTATACTCCTTGTAAGCAGGGGATCGAGTTTGTAATTCGTCACGACCTTGCTGGAGTGAGAACTGTGAAGGAATATTGTTTTTTTTTTTTCCTTTTTCAATTCAACGATTCAACTGAAAAGTGACAATTCTGTATTTTGAACTTATCAAAGTGTCATAAATATGAACATATCTTCACTTCTGTAGCTTCAACGAAGAAATAAATTTTCAATAAAAATTTTATTTAACATTATTATTATATAATTGCCACATTAGTTGGAAATTACAGTAAAAAAACAAAACAATGGCGTAACAGCCCTATAGGCCCACAGCCTGCCCCAACGCCATCTGTCCGTGTTTGGTGGAACTACGTCCACCTGAGTAACGGCTGTGTGGTCAACACTGCGCGTACCTAACCATGAACAGGCGTATCAGAGGCTTATCAGACCGCGTGTGGCCATCACGTCTTTATTCACGTGACACCCCAGTTTGCCTCACGACGCTGGGTGGACGCCGAAAAGTGGGACTCCAGCCGAGAATTGAATCCAGGACCACGCGGACATGAGACTAACCACTAGACTATGGAGCCCCTGGAAATTACAGTATATTGTTTATCAATATTCTCAACTTGATAATGCAATCAAAACTACGCAAACACATTTATTTCACAACGTTTATTCCCTAAGTTACACATATCACGAATTAAAGTACCACATCACCAAATTAGGTCGTAGAGTTGAGAAATTATACCCACAACTCCTAATAAAATTATTTTGGAATTACTAAATAAAACGTAAACAAAACTAAATTTAAAGAAGAAAAAAGAGAGCATTTTACCATTACAAATTATGAATCAAAGATTGTTTATTTATAGAAATTGTCACCAAATTAGGTACCTTCAACCTACACGTTCTGTAACAACTTTATAAGGTAGGAAATCATCAGAATATACTGGAAAGGACATAGCGTATCTTAGGTGAGAAATTGACTGCGTGTAAGCAAAAAAATCTAACATATTCTTATTTCTCTTTCTCTTTCATATTTGGTAAACAAAAATTAACATGTCTGTTACTTTTTTTTTTTTTCAATTATAAAACTTAATAAGTGAAACAAGTGTTGTTAATATGTACAGTTAAACATCATAAAACATCAGGCACCCGCTCCTCAAAAGAGCTCATTCGCTTTTATGACACTTTTTCCTTTTGAATAAAACGGTGTGTAGCAATCAGCTACTTCACATATTGGGTTGGGTTTACACGCACCTTAACACATGCAGAGAACTCCATCACCACACACACACACAGACAGAGACGAGAGAGAGAGAGAGAGACGTAATTACATACACGAGCTCGCAAAAATTACAACTGCTTCTACAAGACAGTTTCATGGTTTAGAATTAAATGGACAAGTTTCTTTAAAAGATCTCCCCCAAAAAAACTCTTAAAAAAGGAAGCTTGTCTTCAGAAGTAGATGTTCTCGCGTGTTGCCACCAGAAGAAAAGAAAATCTGCAAAAGGGAGTCAGTCACGCGGCTCCTGTGCTTTGCCGTAATTACGCGTTCAATAACCTGGAGATCACTGGACACACGCACACACATACACAATTTTATTCACGTCCACGTACGCTGTATGTGAAGATCATATTTTCAGACAAGATAAAGAGCTGTGTGGGCAAGCCATTACCACAGGGGGCCATCGTTATTTCACACAGCGAACCTAATCTGGATAGCACTACTGTTTTATACACCATAATCAATGAACACTGGGTGAAGAGAGAGAGAGAGAGAGTATGAGTGAGTGTCTGCATTAAAGGGTACCAAGTATGAAACCAGAGATAAAGTTGCTTAAAGCAACGGATTTATTAACAGGCGGTCAATGAAAGAAGAATATCCCTGAAAAGTGGTCTCTTCCAATTACAGGAAAGGCAACCAAGTTTAAATTATGGAACTACTGTAATGAAGTCACCCAAAACCTAGAGAGACGTATCTTGTCCGGATAAGCCACTAACTTTGGAACGATTAAACGAATATCTGAACCGATGGGATGACAGTGTTGCCATTCCTAGAATTTATACCCATGTCTCACCTTACATTGTTAGTGACTGGTATTGCTTTGTGAAACATCGGTCTATTACAACTAATCTAACCGTTCTTCCAGAATATATTCAAAAATTTTGGAACGAAGGTTTTCAGGTTGATGCCGTCGACTTCAGCAAAGCTTTTGACTCTGTTAGTATTGAACTTTTATTGGAGAAGTTGAAGGGCTTGAAGACATTTAGTATTATTGGTTCAATTTTGAACGAGTTAAATCTTACCTTCACGAACGTAACTTTAAAATAGTTAATAAAGGATGTAACAGTGACATCGCTGACATTACCTCTGGTGTACCTCAAGGATCCTTACTAGGATCATTGTTCTTTCTATTCTATGTGAACAATGATATACTAAACATTTCAAGTTTTGCAAATTGTGTCGATGAAATAAATAAATGTATGCAGATGATCTGAACATCTACAGCACAATTAAAAGTGAAGACGACCTTCTAAAATTCCAGAATGCTTTCTTCGACTGGACAAAAATGTGAAAAATATCTCTTAACATACCCAAATGCTCTTACGAGTACATCCTGTTCTCCAGGAAACAGATTTATAAAATTTTCGTTGGATTATACTATAAATAATGTATACCTTCAAAGAGTAAGTGATGTTGTTGAGTTGGACATAGTATTCGACGGTAAACTTTCATTCACGATGTTATACTATACTTCCAATAAAATTCAGAATACGTTATTTTAATGAAACAAACACTTTCTTAACTTTATACAAAGTGTTGGTAAAATCCAAGTTAGAACATGCTTCCAGTGTTTGGAATGACTTATCTCAAACTTCAAATAATAGTCTTGAAGCTGTACAAAGGTGTTTTCTTAGAGTATTATGTGCCAAATTAAATTTACCATATTATGCTTTTAATTATCACTTTTGGTGTGACTTTTTCTAGCTTGAATCGTTAAAGTTAAGGAGAAAAATCTTGATTCCAAGTTTTTAACGAAAAAATTACCGAATGAAATAGAGTCTACATTGTACCTACTTCACTGATAACCTGAACTTTATGGTATCAGTGTATCAAATGAGACATCACCACTACTTGACTGCATCTGGTAGAGGCGGTAATTTGCTCAACTGTTTGACTTGTAATTATAACTAATTTTTATTACATGTATAGTATTTTCATTTTCTGTACGCTTTTGGTGTAATTATTTCCATGAATCTAGTTATATCTCAATAATTTTGCCTTATGACTGGTGCTATCTTGGCTTTGTAGCTGTTCGCAGCACTTTACATTATATTACATATCGCAGATCTTTTGAATTTGAAATCATCCTTAAACCTACACTAGGAATGCCATTCTATCCGGTTCTTTCCTGTCCTATACTCCCTTTCTGGCAACACTGAAATTTTAGTTGGGAATTGCAGTGAAAGATTTCTGGCAACACTTGGTTCAGGGAGTTATCATAATCACCAGAAAGAATTATGTACCTGATTACATACTCTATCTTTGGGGGCAAATAGCTAGTATTCATCACTAAATAATTGAATACAACTTTTAAAACTTAAGCCACCCTTGATAATAATTAAGATGGCTGCTTTAGCAGAAGGCACACCTATGATACAAAAAAGTTCCTAGGTGACGTGAACCGATTGTGTGTGTGTTATTTTTTATATATTTATTTGTCTTTCATTATGGATGTAAATACGGTAGACGGATTGACTTGCCCAATACAATTAAGCTGGGTCAACTTGACGCCGGTTTTCGATTAATCTTGCCTGAATGATTGGGATTAACTTGCGTCTTATTGGTTAGTCTATGCCTGGGCGTGTGGATACAAAGAATGGTGTTGTACGGAACGTGATGCTCATTTGTTTTTTTAATCAATTACACCCAACTACCAGGTACTCATGGCTTGTGCTAGCTTCAATTTCGGTTCGCTAGAAATAGGTTTGTCTACCGTATTTACATCCATGGCCTTTCATCGCATGAAAACAACATCCTAAAGGCATAACCAAAGAAAATATAGAATCGTCCAGAACATGAAAGCCTTAGGTCACCATATGTTTTCTTCAAAACCACAGACATGTGGAAGGAATCTCTGTGATTTGGAGGCAAACGTTACCACTTCTTTCTTTACTATTCTTCCCTTCCTTTTTCTTCTTTCTACCTTTTTCTCTTTGGAAAAAGATATGACCACCTTTCGCTTCTGCCATCTGCTTCGAGAAAGTGGCAACGCTAGAGAAAATTTCTTGTCGGAATCTTTCTGGTGGTGGTGTCAATGTTTGGTAAACTGCAACTGGCAGGGGGTCCGTCTCCTTCACCGAAGGCTTTCATGTTAGGATTACGAGAATAATAAGTGAATGTTAGAAGTTTTCACATATACCTCGATAGTAGCGACAGTTGAGGCTAGTCCTGGTGCCTTCAGTTTCTAACCAAGAATGTTCTAATAAAGGATATGCGATTTTGCCAAGAACATGAAGCCAAACATCACAGCATAGTCACGTCCAGTTAGGCCACTTACTCCAAGCAAAAACATTGTTTTCGGCTAACAAAGACGGCAACAAGCTCTCTAGTTGTTCGCTAACCAATTAGATACGTCGTATTTTTTTTTGTTTCATTCTTTCCCTGCGCATGAGATATCCACAAGCAAATGCTCTATTAAAACATCCTTGTTTGTAAACAATCAACCGTCATTCTCTATGCAACTGAACAAAGAAGAAGAATTGTAAGTACTTTGGAAGAATTATTTTACCTCATACAATGACCTCTATCTAAAAACGATACTGGACTAACTGCAGCCATTGAAAATTTCATGACTATATGAAGCCAGGGAGCGGAAAGCACACTTTGGGCTATATTTATGAATTACTCCCAGAGATAGGTGGCTCCCAGGAGCACATAATTTCAATGACCGTGGGAGCCACCCACTCTTGGGAGTTATTCATAAATATGGCCCTTAATCTCGTTTGTCCACTTTCAGTCTAAACCAATATGAACCAAATTTTCGATTTTAACTCAGTTTTTTACGCTTAAAAACGCTGTGTGGCCCGTTTCTGATATATGTGTTAATTTTTGCAAAAAAAAAAAAAAATGTAAATATTATTTGCAGTATTTTCTATTCTATGCAGAGTACGATATACTCTTACATTAATAACTCAAGAATTAAGACTTAAATAATAATAAAAGACGAGCCACACAGCGATATAGAACTGAAAATTTGGTCCACATTGGATTAGACTGGAAGTGGACAAACGAGTTTAAATATTTGCTCTGGCGTCTATCTTTTGACGCTAAGTAGTCACTCTAGTATCGTTTACGTAGAGCTCGTTGTACCTCGTACAGGCGAAAATGAATATAAAATCAAGAGAAAGAGAACATAAGTTTAGAAGGCAAAGACGAGACAAAGAGAAATCTATTTCTAAAGAATAAAAAATACTATAAACCAAAATAGAACGTAAACAATATTTAATTTATGAAACATTTTTTATGAAACATAACGACTGTTATGGTTGAAAACTTCTTTAACATCTTAGCCAATAAAAATTAATAATTTCCCTCCAATGGCATTTCTCGGCGGTATCACGTGATCTTAGACTTGTGCTGCCATCTGATGAGTAGTCCGGAGAATGGGAATTATTGTATACTATGCACCGTATAGCAAGATTTACATCTTATTATTATTATCTTTGACATAACCGGCTGTTGTAAGTGGGCTACGTACTATTTCTTTCCTTACCGGGTAAGTTATTCTTAGACCAATAAGATATCCGCTGTACCTTTAGACTTTCTCACATATCAAACAACAAATTTCAAAATAAGTACTTAGAAATGTGTCTTATGAGTTTCCCGTTGTAAAAAAATCTTTTTGAAGTTTACTGTCAAGGTTTTTTTGGTTGTTTTTTTTTTCTCGACAAAACTTGACAACGAAATCCTTTTCCCTTACAGTGCAAAAGAATGATTTCCCTCATCCGTCTTGCCTTGAGGTCTTACTTTCGCTGTACCGCCTTCAGAAAATAAAAATTCTTTCTGCGGGAAGGACTATTTCTTTGAATCTTTGATTCTAGCCGGTGGTGGCGGCGTTCCTAGATCAGAAAACGGGTTCTTTCAGTTGACGCAACCAACCTTGAACTCCATTGCTTCTAAAAAAACGTAGAACTGCACCGTACGTAGGGAGATCTGGATGGAAGTAATGTGTAATTCCGTGGTCGGACTAAACCTCTTCCGTTTTTATGCTTGGTGGAAGACCGACCAAGTTGGAAGAAAACTAAAAACGATTGTCCTTTCGTTCGCTATGCAGTGGGAACTACAGAAGGTAGCTGCAACGGCATTGCTTTGATATAAAAGTTTCCACTGAGACCAGCTCTCTCTCTCTCTCTCAGACATGTACTCACTTTACCGTATCTTCATTACAACCAGCGTCGGAGTTCCAACCGTTGGCTTTCAGAAACTTTTCTAGAGCTAAACGAACGAACCACTTTGTCTGCATCCCGTGTCTGCTCTCTGCTTTCAGGCGCTTCTTATTGATTCTCGGGAGAAAACTATCCTTTCTGCATCCTGTAAGGATAGACAAACCATTCTCGTGCATTTCTAAATGATGGGTTTTCTTACACCCTACTTCGCTCTACGTATCTTTTTAACTTTTGGATTTTTTGTTCTTTTTTTTTGTTATTATTGATATCCTCATACTTTTTTACCCTGATTAAAAGAACACTTACTTGACTCTGTCTGTTGAGATTATTATTATTATTCTTTAAAAATCAATTTCGAATAGACCCGGTCCAAAACTTGATCCGAATAAGCAGATTGATCCGGTGACCCGTCTCAGCTATGCTTGTTACGCACCATCCTATATTCGCCTGACGAAACTGTAAAACCTCAGTCGGCAGCAGAACTCCACCCTGCCATCTTCCCCAAAACTGTTCCAAATTCCGCTACCATAACCACTGAACCACGGGGGCTGGGTAAAGTAACTTCTCAAGTTTGCTGTGTAATATTTATTATCGCTGCTAGATAAGCGGTTACACTTGTCAATTTGTAATGGAAAATTCTCCCAAGTGATCGTAGCTCAATAGACAAGGGGAAGATTTCTCACTGAATGTGAGAAAAATCGAGTTGTTAGCGTTAACAGAACACTCAGGATATTTCGATTTTATCCAGAATCTACGAAAAAAGCCAGTAATTATGGTACATAAATCGGAGCTTCTCCATAATGCTGGATTGGGCGAAGTTAATGTATTACCTCTTTCTCCTCTTTCAATATTTTTGCATCAGTGCAACAACTGTCCCCAAGAGGTTAAATAATGAGGAAGTGATGGAGAAAGAAAGAGGTTACACAAGAAGAATATGGTAGAGATAATAAACACGAAACTGGTTAGGACATTACGCAAAAATGTTATACAGGGTGATTTAAAAGTGAGTGCACTAAATTGAAGGGTGAATTTCCCAAATAGAAAGAAAAAAAAAGTTGCTTTGAAGAAATTCAACAGCATGCGTAGTGTCGGAGCTAGAGGGGTCAAAAGTTAGTTTGGCAGCGTCACAAATGACGTCATATCAACTATTTTCATTGTCTTTCGTTATTACTTGTCGTGATATGACGTCATTTTTAACACTGACGCAATCATTTTGGGCCCGTCTAGCTCCTAATCTTCAGACATTTTCGAATTTCTTGATAGAAACTCCTTCTTTCGGTCTGAGGAATTCGCCTCTCGATTTATACTGCTGGATGAAACTCAAGGAAAAAAAAAGACGGACGGAAAGTCGTATAGCAAGCAAAAAAAAAGAGGGAGAAAGTCAGGGACGATTTAAAAAAAACAAAGTAAATTTGTTTTTAAGGACCTACCGCTCTTCCAACTTATCTACTCACATCTCAGTTCAGATGAAAGCTGCACGCACTTGGAACCTCTGTTTTACTCACCTGTAAAAGAAACAATGCAGTTAACAATTATTTACAAACTAGAAACGAATTTATTAAAAGAAAAATGACAATTCCAAAAAAAATTCTCTTCGCAAATAACAATATCCACAAATTCTTTGTTACTAGTAAAGCTGAAACCGGGTCATTTTGGGTGACCCGGTCTGACCAGAACACATAGATGACCCGGAGACCAGGTCCGAACCTTGACGTGGTCTGGGAACTGAGAATCTGGCTTCGATTTTTCGTGCTCTGGGAATAACACCTCTGGTCCCGGTCACCACGAAAAGACACACACACTTAAAACACAAGGAAATAATAATTAAAACATATGCTTTGCCTTTCGCCTCACTGGGTCACGAATAAATACAGACCCGGTCCAAAACTTTACCGAAATGACCCATTTCAGTTGTGGTTACTAGAGATACCTACTGCTGTGTTCGAACTGCAAACGAGATATGAGAAACAAAAAGGACGTAGAAACAAGTTTTATGTCCCTCCTGAATATTTCCTGAACTTACAGTATTTGGTTTCTGTAATAAATCCATCGAATTTATTACAGTTACAGTAAAACATATGTTACGAATGGTTAAAATGATACGTTAACTATTTTCACCAAAGCTAGAGCGGATTCTTCTCGTTGCGTGGTAACGAGTTCTATTCCTGTGGGGTCCATTGAGCGGTGTGGTTCGGAGTTCACCTTAACAAAACTGTATGTCCTGTCCTTACAAGCTCACAAGTTTATTTAGGACGTTAATAACAATTCTTCGAGCAGAGTGAACTCAACGATAACGTACTCAAGTGCATATAATGAAACAAACGTGGATGATTTAATTGGAGAAAGCTAAGCAAATGGAAAGGACCTAAGAGTTTCAGAATCACATGATTAAAAATTACCCGATAAATCGAGGTCGAACTAAAATCTCAAATGTTTCTCTTTAACAGCTTTCATTAAGGGGTTACAGTGCTTTTTCTTCTCGATACAGAAAATTTACATCAAAAGAATCTTCCGCTTTCAAAGTCACCAAATTAAAAAAAAAAAATCGACAATTTAATCTAAGCTCAAAACTCAAATCTAATATCAGATTCTCTTGGCCTGTTTACACTGAAACGCTAGCCTTGCATTACGTATAAACAGACGAACAAAGTGAAATTGTAAGACGATGAACAAAGAGGAAGCAAAAAAGGGGCTCTGCTATACACACAACCAAACGTGCGTTTTTCTTCCGAATTTTTGATACCGAAATAACTCATCGTATATTACTACTGTACTATGAATAATTTCTATCTAAATTGATGGTCATTTTACCCGGCAAGAAAATTACTTTCACACTGCAAAAAATGGCTCTGTTAATTCAATAATTCAACACTTCTCGGTGTCCCAGAGTGACCACCACTTGTGTGTACTAAATCAACACCGTTTGTTGTGTGATTTCGGTGATTTAGCACTGTGATAGTGCTCGTATGACACTCACCATTGTGTTAAATCAATATTGACAACATGTCCATTTTGCTGAATCACCAAAATCAACATCATCCCTTCTGTTGTGTTCATTTAACACACACACAAAAAAGTGTTGGGACAGCGGAAGGTAATTAATACATCCAGTTTTTTTTTTTTTTTTTTTTTTTTTGCAGTGCACTAGCAACCTAAGCTGAAATAAGGTCACTTTTCGTGACACAACGTGCCCCAAACATGGGAGACCCGGTCCAAGCCTTGACCCGAATGCACCCCAGTGTCTCGTTTCAGCTCTGTTAGCAACACGTAGAAACTGCGAAAATTATTTTTTTTCAGAACAACGAAAGTTACTCCCAAAGTAGATTTAATCAAAAATCAATTACCCCGTTTAAAGTTTACTGATTTTACTAAAATAATACATTCAAGTTATACCGGGTGACCCCGAAATAATGGCGAAAACTTCAGAAGGTGATTCTTAATATGAAAACAAGAAAAAAAGTTCCTTGGTAGAAATTCAAAATTATACGTAGCTTCGGATCTATACGGACGCTCAAAGTTACTGCTGCATGATGTATTTGGACACATAATGACGTAAGCAATGTCGGTTTAGCAAATCAGACTCTACGTAGCACCAGATACATCTAGTTAACCAATGTTTATGATTCACTCCGGAACATAAAAGTTTTATTGTCAAGGAATAAAATTGCTTTAATAGGAAAAGCATAGAAATCCCTCTAAGCCGCTCGCTAATCATAAACGTACACTCAAAAAAATATTGGTGTTTGTTGCCACCCCGAAAGGTGTAATAGAACACCTCTGCCTTTACATCAATTCCCGTGCTGGGTAACACCAATTCTAGTGTTGGTTAACACCATCCGGGTGACAAACACCTCTACCGGTATTCAGAAACACCGTTAGGAGTGTTAAAGTGGACCGCTATGAGTGTTAGGGAACATCTTCAATAGTGTTTATTAACACTCCTAACGGTGTTTCTGAATACCGGTAGAGGTGTTTGTCACCCGGATGGTGTTAACCAACACTAGAATTGGTGTTACCCAGCAATGGAATTGGTGTAGAGATAGAGGTGTTCTATTACACCTTTTGGGGTAGCAACAAACACCAATATATATATATATATATATATATATATATATATATATATATTAGTGTAGCTTAAATAAGACCGACCCCGCTTACGCTACTACTTGTCGAGTTATGACATCACTTGTGACGATGCCTCCGCCACTTTGAACGCCTGTAGCTCCGAAAATAACCACATTTCGGAGTTTCTTCAAAGGAATATTTTTCTTGTTTTGATGTGAAGAACCACAGCAAGAAGTTTGCATCATTATTTCGGGGACAACCTGTATACAAGAACACCCGATTACAGTTCAGTGTAGTGTAATCGATTTCCTGCGTAACTGTTCTTTTGAAAAAAAGGGTTCTATTCACACATACAGTATTTTAATTAAATTGTAAGTACATTTAAATAAACCAAGATACAGCCTTATACCAACAAATGTAATTTTTGGAGGCATCCCTGCAGAATACGGCTCCCAGACACAAGCCACGGGAGAAATTAACGCAAGCTGAAATCAGTTTGGAATGGGCAGATGAAAGAACATACCTCCAGCATTATGCTAAAGGCGCCATTCACCAAGAACAGCTGCAAGCGGTACGATACAGAGACAGTTCCTTCTGCCTATGAATGCATGCAGAGATTAGCTAAAACCCCTTCCTGTGAAATGAAGCAGACCTCCCTACTATCCTCTCATTGAATGCAGACTCACATCCTTCCATCAATCAAAAAAGTGCATAGGGGAGACAGACAGCAGGCAATCCGTACACTTAACACTTCTTTGGTTGATAATAATTACAGTAATCATACTGTAAATTACCGGATACCGCACCTCAACGTATTGTCTTTTCGTTTAGTTTAAAATGCAACTATATATTTACAATGTGTATAATTACAGATAAGAAAACGAGTACTCTGTCAGACAAAACTAGAAAGCCCTCAACTCAGATAAAGACATCTAAATGACACCTGCCACACACTACGATCTTTCATACTTTGGTTTCAGGACTGACAATTCGACACCCTCCAGCAGCGCCAGAGGAAAAATCGGGGCAGCGGAGTTAATACTTTCACACCACATTCAGATGCTGAAAGATAATTTGACATGCATTTTCATTTCATAGTTTATACCTATACAGTTACGAACATTCATGGAGTTATTTTATGGTCAACTCAGAAGACGGTAGTTATTGCTAATATTGTGCAATGTTAACAAATCATTTTACAAAAACGAGAAACCGAAACTTATGACAATTTTTAACATAATATTAGTAAAGAGTTGGAACGCAGGATCTTCAATAGCTTTTATGCATCACAGGTTTTACGGCTCACAACATTGCGATAGTATTACATTGGCGGTTGCAGATCGAAATATGATAGGGAGGACTTTTAAATTTGCCTTCTTATATACATGCGACTGAACTGATAAAAAAAATCGCTGAAGAAAAAGGAAAAAAAAAATATTGCGACGAAATTTATAAATCACCAAGTGACTCTCTAGAAATAATAATGATTCAAAGCAGTGGCGGCTCATCACGTGACGTTGGTGAAGTACAACTTCACTTATTATTTTGATATCCATTAGCTAAACAGGCGTTAATAAGTATTAACTGGGCAGAAAGTCAGTCAACATCATCTAACATCGGATAGTAACATTATCAGTATCCTGTCTATGCCCAGAAATCCAAAAATAAACATTAATAAACAAAGCTAGTAAAAACGTGTTGATGGATTTTGGTAGTACTTCACCTAATATGTGTGTCACGAGCCGCCACTGATTCAAAGACGAGGAATTTCGAAATTAAAAGTATTTCAACAATATCTAGAGAAAAGTGGAGACGAAATTTTCAATTTCTCCACTATGTATTGTTGAGAGACCTGAATTGTTGGCAAAAAAAAAAAAAAATGCGGAATTAAAACATTAATGGAAAGAGTAATTTTCAGCACATTCAGCGAATATTCTTCTATCAATTATTCGGAAGAACGAATGCAGAAATTGAAGAAAAACAGTTTGAATTTACAACTAAGAACGGAATAAGGTAGGCTATGACAGGCACATAGAAAAAGATACAGTGGTATACGTAGCCTCTGTTGATTTAGAGAAGGCATTCGATCGAGTCAACTAGCAAATCCTAATCCAAGGATTGAAGTTAATGGAATTGAAACATCGAAGACTGTGCAATAAGTAGACAAATGCGACAAAGATTATGTTGCGAACTGAAGACATATGTAGAAGAGATTGTAAAGGGATGGTTGAATCATTAAGAAGTAGTTACAGTCAGGAAGAAAAATCAAATACATTAGCTTTGTAGATGATCTTGTTCTTGTTGCTGACAGTGAAACAGCTAAAGAAAAAAGCTGTGAGGAACAAGGAATGATAAGATAGCCATAAACTATAAAAGGGAAATGGTAAGATAATAAAAAAAGGGGAATGGTGAGGTAACCATAAAAAGGGAAATGGCAACTGGGAGAAAAAGAATCACAACCATCACAAAAATTAGAAGAGAAAAAGTAAAACAAGGACATACTAAATCCAAACAGCGGAATTCCGTTCGATTTGAGTGGAATATTATAATGGTCCGCGTGTTAGAGAGCACCTGCCACTCATTCAAGACATAAACGAATAGTGAAATGTGTGTACTACGCTCTGTAAGCAAATGTGTACTACAAGCGTATGACGGTTGTCTTGGTAAGTGAAGAATTCCTTCCTCCCGGAGTACCAATCCGTACAATAATTTGCCGGGCAGTAATTAAACGTGTACGTCCCACTTCTCTTGAAAAGAGCGCCGCGGGATGATATAGCTTCCGTGATAACGAGCGAGGATAAAGGCAACCCTACTGCTCACCCTTGGGGTCCTGTATAATACTTCCAAACCAGTAAGCCAGTGAATTCCGGAGACAAACGTTGGTGGAACGGTAATACCGATAATAGGTCCTCTGAGCCCCGAAATACTGTAAAAACGCACAAAAATCAACAAATAGATGAATGTGTGCAAATGGCGGGAAACGGTCGCAAAGTGTGTGACGAATGTTGAAACGCTTGAAAATGGGTGAAAAACACTGTATTTCGGCAGAAAACCACGTTTTTCGTATTTGGAGTCCCGACTCCAAAATCCGCAGATCTACCGACCACTACTACTGACTCCGACCAAAATATTAAAAAATGTCACTTTTGGTGAAATTTCACGAAATAGCTTAATAGAAATGTTTTCTTCAGTATTCCAATAAATACTAACACTTTTCACACCATTTAGAGTACTTTATTACTATTTTCAGAAATCGAACTTTTTCCGGAATTATGATATTCCGTCGGTATAGAAGGTAAAACATACACAAAAACGCTAATAAGTTGATATGTTACTACAAAGTAATGAATATATTTAGTATTTGACTGATTACAGGGCACACACGTGACTATTCTTTTGTGTGTGCGTTTACTTCTGTAGGTACGTGATAATTTTACCAAAAATTGAGTGCGTTTGAATGTGTCAAAACAGGAGTAACATACACAATAATGCACTCTACTAATAACGAAACGATCAAAAATGCTTTTGACATCAATTATAAGAGGTTATCGTTAATGAAAATGTTTATCGGCCGGGTACCCGTAAAGCGTTGAGCCCAACGTT
>JAGDQP010017051.1:0-23884 GCA_022664845.1 Lepisma saccharinum
AGCTGGACGATGGGGTCGCCAATTCCCTACGCCGTTGTTGGCAGATTGCAACCAGCTTAAGCCGGCCGGACGATGGGGTCGCCAATTCCCTACGCCGTATACGAGCAGCGATGGTCTCCTGCTCGGGCTATGTGATGGTTTCATCACGTTGCGGTCCGTAGACCTGCGATGAGGTCGCCAATCCCCTACGCAAGTGGGAAGTAAAAATGCTCAACAGAGAACCACTTTGGCCCTGCTGTTGGACTTCCCATAGGCAGCAACGATGTTAGTAGCTGCCAGGGCTGATAGCAGCCAGCAAAACTGACTGGGCCACTTCCCGACGCCGGAGTGAAGTCTTCGAGGATTTTGATGTGACCAATAACGAAATTTTGCTTATTGACATAGACCGAAACGTGAAAATGACTCTCATCACTCATTAAAAGATTTTTTAGAAGATCTGGATTCTCCTTAATCATGTTCAATAACTGTTCATAGGAAGGAAGCTAGTCGGTGCGCGTGCGTGCAGTATCTGAATCTTATACAAATGGTAGTGGAGATCTTCTGCTGGCAACATTGGCCAGCGTACACACAGTTTTTACACTATCAGTTCGTGTTTTTTCAATGTAGAGTTTTTCTCGAAGTTTTTATTCCATGTTTTAATTGCATGGTCAGAAGCCACCGTATCATTACATAGTGTTTTAAAATGTTTCCGGAATGCACGCTGTGCAGGTACATAACTAGAGTTGGTCTTGTAATAAGCTTTTACAGCGAATGTCCGCTGTGCGCTCTTCCGCGACTCGATAGTAACTAAATCGTAACTCAGCTACAAAATGGAGTAACAGTATTTTTCCTACTACAAAACTATTGGCAATAATCAATGTTGCCAAATCGCCCGATTTATTACCGCACACTGTACTATATAAATTTCCATGATCCGACTGTGATCAATAGGCTTAATAAATTAATTTAACACTTTCTACAGATGTATACAGACAGGGTTATTTATAGATCATTTGGTACTATTTGTAATTTAAATGTTCCGAAAAATTTATTCCAATCTGGCTTTTAGTAGCGTTACATGATCTGTACTTCCACATATTGTTTTTATAACAACAGGTGCTTTTATTTATGATTACGTGTAACAGAATTACATGCTATTCTTTTGCTTCTTGAATTTTGATAGTGTGCATAATAAGCACCATTGTAACACTTGTACTACTTTAATTCGCCGTAGTTACCTCTCAGTTCATTCATCGCTGAAAGTAATCCATTACTGTCTTTTAGTTTTCTACTATTCTTTGAAATCTTTCTCACATTTAGACCTAGGATTAAAAGTTAAGGTAACAAGAAAAGTTTATCAGCAATGAAATCGTTGCGTCGTCGAAGAAACCATGTATGTGTGTTTTATGTCTTCGCCAAGTTAGAAAGAGACAGAGTGGTCAGATCTTCATATATTGATGTTATTTTTGTATGTATTTTTTTCTGAATGAATAAGTGATTATTAGATTATGCTATAAAAGAATTGCACACAAATTCATTATGTGCTTACGTAATTTATATATCTAAACTGTAATATGCGTATTGCTTCAATCTTAGATTTGATTTAAGCAGTTTATTCTAAATTTCACTATTATGTATCCTGTTCGCCAAATGCTTGGATAATGCTGAAACAGGAACGTTAGAATTAAAAATTATATATCAGTTTTGTGGACTTCGAACCTCTACAATATCCTCATCATATTCGCCAGAAGTAAAGTTAAATTTCATTATTATAGGGCCTCTGACATAAAATCTAAATGGTTTCCTCGACGTCGCATCGAACTTCAAAATGTTGATTTCTTAGCTGTCGCCTCTTTCACCTTGTTTCTATTCGAGAATAACTCTGGAAGAGATTTGAAAGTGTGGAGACAACAGTGAAATTTCTATGAGGGATCAACATACAGGTAAGAATTTAGCAACGTTTTTTTTTTTTTCATAAATATTGTATTAATTTTCAAATACTAGGATTAATAGTCAGTGAATGTTCTTCAGCATAGATGATGCGCCTTTGTCGCGTCGGTATGTTTTCTAGTAATTGAGTTGTTTTTTTTCACTATGTACGGAATTTTTTAACCCAGTAATTCAGATTTGTTCTGTATGGTGTATTTATTCATGTGCTTCTGAGTGGCTTCAATGAACCTTTGTCAAGAATCATTTGCATATTGTGTACGATATTTGCTATAAATTATGCATATCTAGCAAGTACTTTCTGATTTAAAAAAATAAAAAATAAGTACCGATTTCCATTACAGTCTTATTACACACAATTGCTTTTTTCAGGTTGGTTACAGCATTCGATTTGAAGATTGCACATCTGAAAGAACTATTATAAAATATATGACAGACGGTATGTTACACAGAGAATTTCTTTCGGAACCTGATCTGGAAAGCTATAGGTAAGAACTTTTTATTTATTTATTATAACTAGGTTGACCATATTTCCTCGAGACAGAAACGTGACATTGGTATGGCAAAAACGGGACAAGAACGTTTTGAAGAAAATTTTGGTTCATAAATTTTCTTCAGTGTTGATAAACAGTCGTTTGCGCGAAAACTTTGGCCATGACGCACAGGATGATATGTAAGCAATAAGAGCGTCACGTACAGCGATTTTATCGCTTTCCCTATATACTCCGTGCGTTTTGCGGCCGTGCAATTTGCTATCCTACAGAATTTCGTGCGCTTTGCGACCCCAGGGAAATAAATCGTGCGTTTTGCGATCCATCTGCTTATTTTATAGTCGTTGACGTCTTGAACAGTTCATTATTGATATTATATCTCAACTGTGTATTTAGCAACATCCCTAAATCCCTTTGAAGTCTGAGGTTCCGCAAACCTAACCTAAATGTAACAGTTTCCATTCCGGGAACCAATTTTTAGAAGTTCGCCGGAAGGAAGCAATAGTATCTCGAATTTCCAAATGCATTACACACATGTAGAACGAGCAATAAACGCAAAAGCACTAAACAAGGAGGCAAAATCACTGACAGAATGAAAAACAGGAGAATCCAACCTGACTTTAACTAATTCAGCTTCGCTCGCTCGGCATTAATTTGTGTCTGTGCCTGACATTTTCGTGGTTTTATTTTACATTCTGTACAAAGTTGGTATACCACATCAATGTTCATGTGAAATTAAAAAAGTAATGATTTCCGGTTTCCCAAAATGAACTGGGAGTCGCCGCGTCTCAGGCGGTAGTTCTAACTGCGAATCGGGTTCAAATCTCGTACAGAACACTGGAGATTTTTTTTCTAGTGTTCCCATGCCTGGCGCTTTGACATGCACTCAGCCTTCTATCCAATTGAGTACACAGTGCCCTTGGTACGAAGTGAGGTGGGGTAGCCTTGGTATTCCTGGGCATTGTGGGAAATAAAGGCTGCTGATCTTGGGACTGGGCACCTCACTTCGTACTGTGGGTCGAGAATATGTTACTAACCCCACATTCTCTATGCGCCGTTCCCGACGCGTGGACATCGCACAGGGAATACCTTTACCCAAAACAAATTCTTTTGCCTCTGAAATTGTATAGAAGGTGAACATTTTTAAGAAAATATTTGCAGCTACCCCTCGGCGTAGACCAATACGACTACAAACAGATAAAGGTACAGAGTTTCTAAATAAAACATTTCAAACGTTCCTCAAAAAACGTAATATTCCATTTTTTCACAGCCGAAAATCCCAATATTAAGGCAAGCCTGGTAGAACGTCTAAATCGCAGTCTGAAGCAAAGCATGTGGAAATATTTTACTTCTAAAAAAAACATATCGTTATATTGATGTACTGGCGAAACTAATTCACGGATATAATTCTAGACCGCACGCGGCACATAAATTACCACCAGCTCTTGTGAATCAAGACACGTTTCAAGAAGTGTGGAATAGACTGGTGAAACCGGCTAGTGCTAGTGTTAAGGTAAAAAAATATAAAGAAGGTGATACTGTACGAATTACTAAGGAAAAACGACATTTTGCAAAGGGGTATAAAGAAAATTGGACATTTGAAATATTTAAAATAAAACACACACACTATAAGAAAAATAAAGTGGTTTATGTATTAGAGGATTTAAATGGTGACATAATTCATGGTACATTTTATGAAGAGGAAATACAAGCGGTGCCACTGCCCAAAGTTTATGAAATAGATGAAATTTTAGAAGCTAAAGGTAAACGAATACTTGTTCGCTATCCTGCTTCATTTAATTCATGGATTCCTGTATCCTAATTAACGAACGGTTAGCAACATTTAAAAGACATGGGGAATGGAAAGTTCCACCACGTCAGCTTGCAGAGTGTGGTTTTTATTTTGTTAGATTACCGGATATTGTAAGATGTGCATTTTGTAGTTTAGAATTAGGTAATTGGCAATCTTATCATATTCCATTAAAAGAGCATAAACGGTGGAGTCCATACTGCCTGCTGTTAAGAGGTAACGTAGATGTGTGTGGTTATAAAATGGAAATAAGACCTTTTTCAGTGCCTGAAAAGGGGTGGTAATAATAATAGAATATTATAAACTAGGGTTATATTTATTTATATAGCCGAAAAAATGAGTGATCCTTATTTGCAATATTATTCACATCAAAGAGGTAGGGCTTATAGTGTATATAAAGGTGCACCATACCAAGAAGGGTACGGTATTGGTAGTTTTCTAGGTGGATTATTTCGTACTGTGTTTCCATTATTAAAACAAGGTGCAAAAACTGTTGGTAAAAAACTGTTACGTGATGGTATTAATGTAGCCGAAGACGTACTAAATAGTAATAGACCCGTTGAAGAGGCATTAAAAGTGCACTGGCGGGAAGCAAAAACTAATTTAAAAAATAAAGCTAAATAAAAAAAGAAATCAAGTGTTGGCGGGAGGAGGAAAACGTAAAAATAATCAAACAGTTGGTGTAAAGAAAAAGAGGCCAAAGAGGAGAGATATTTTAGATTAATTATGGAGCAGCGTACTAGTTTTTACCTCACACTACCCAGTAACAGTTCTATGGAATATTTCCCGCGAAATACTCTAGCATGTTATACTACCAAACTATTTCAGCCTCTTGTGCTGGAGAAAGGTGTGTGGGAAACAGCTGTTGTTGAAGTACATTATACAGGGGCTCGGATAAAGAAAGCTGGAACGTAACTAAAATAATGCCCGGACATTATTATCACGTTGACGATATTCTATCTCAAATTAGCTATAAAAGCGATAAATTGAATTTACAATTAAAAGTTAAAGCTTCGGTAAAACGCAATGAAGTTAGTAGAGTAAGAAAAGATGACGAGAGTGTAAAGGAAATACGCCTATCAACCGAATTAGCCAAAATACTAGGTTTTGATCATATACAGCAAGACAATATTTCTCTTGTCCATCACGCACGATATCCATCCGATCTTCAAAAATCCCTACTCGTACACATGTATATTTATAGTGATATTGTAGAACCACAACTGGTGGGGGATACTGTTGCTCCACTACCGCGTATTATAAATACAAATATTAAAGAGTATGGTGCTAGTAATGTTCATATTTTTGAAAATCCTCATTATGTCCCCATTCAACGTAAACAGTTTGATCAAATTATTATTGATTTAAGAGATAGCACGGGTAATCTGCTTCCTTTCCAATATGGCAGTGTATGTGTAAAACTACATTTTCGTAATATGGTATTATAAAAATAAACTAGTGTGGGTATTAATAGCAGAAAAGCAAAAATGCAGTGTGAGTGTACGAGATCAGAATTAGATCTATTTGCGGGTCTACCCGCTCAAACAAGTATTATTGGTAATAAAACAGTGCCGTATAAACCTGTGGCGTCAATGCACCCGATAGAGATGCAATCTGATAATGCACCCATAGAGTTTGTAGTCCCCGGCCACGGTGATGATTATATTGATTTACCCCATACAATGCTACAGATTAGAGGTAAAATTACTAAACCTGGTGGTTCTGATTTAACAACTGCCGATAAGAAAATTGGCCCTGTAAATGATTTTCTCAGTGCAATGTTCAGCGAAGTTCAAATATATTTAAATAATTAACTAATTTCTTATTCCTCGCATGCATATCTATTTCGATCGTATATTGAAAAACTACTGAATTATAATGCCATTGCAAAAACAACTCATCTTCAGAGCGGAATGTGGTTTAAAGATACTTCCGGTCACATGGACAGTGTGGCTGATAATAATAATCAGGGTTTTAAACAACGCTCACTTCTCACAGCGTTAAGTCAGCCCTTTGAATTACTGGGCTATATTCATGGTGATATTTTCAATCAGGAGAAATTTCTATTAAGTGGTGTACAGTTGCGTATTAAGCTGATTCCAGCCAAACCCGTATTTTGTCTAATGGGAGAGACTGGAGCTGAGGGAAAAGTTGTAATTCCAGATGCAACACTGTTTGTGAAAAAGGTTGATGTGTCGCCCACGGTGAAAATAGCACAAAATAAAGTATTAAAAAATCTTAAATTTAGAGTAAAATATCCTATAACAAAGGTGCAGGTGAAGACAGAGACTTTACCGCAGGGCATTATGGACACCACTCTTCCAGATCTGTTTTCTGGAATAGTGCCTAAACATATTATTATTGGGTTTGTTACTAACACAGCTTTCAACGGTACTTATCAGACAGATGCTTTTAATTTTAAGCATTTCAACATCTCATTCTTTACATTGTATGTTGACGGAACTCCTGTTCCATCTAGACCACTACAGCCAGATTTTGATAAGCTATATATATAAGCATATTCTACGATATTTACAGTTTCTGGTATTTATTATTCTAATCAAGGTAATGGTATTTCACTTGCCGAGTATCCTAACGGATATACTCTACTGGTATTTGATTTAACTCCCGATTCTAGTGCTAGTGCTGCATTTCATACTAGCCCCCAGCGACAGGGAAGTGTACGATTAGAGGTTCATTTTAAGCAAGAACTGCCATCTCCTGTAACAGCCGTTATTTACGGTGAATTCTCCTCAGAACTAGAAAATGATTTCCAGAGAAAAATATATATTAATTAAAAATGTTAAATACCCTTGAACTTTATGAGGCATTACAACAGAATTTGCCTAAAAATCATTTTATAGGTGTATATGCTGCAGATCAACTACCTCCATTTATTCATACATTTCCTGCAGCCATTATTATAAATACTGATCCTAGTAATAAGCCCGGTGAACATTGGGTTGCCGTTTATATATCTAATTCAGGGCACGGTGAATATTTTGATAGCTATGGCCTACCGCCCTACATACAATATTATATAAGGTTTTTTAAAACGAACTTTATTTATACGTGGAATAATAGACTCATTCAAGGCGATTTATCTCAATTCTATGGACACTATTGTTTTCTCAATTTAGCATGTCGTGCATCTGACTATTCACTACAAGACTTCTTAAATAAATTCTCAACCGGCAACACTAATGTTAGCGATATTATGCTTTATTCGTTTATGAGAATGGTCCCTGGCGTGAGATTAAATTCTCCGTAAACCATGTGTGTGTTATTCCCTGGCGTGAGATTAAGCTCTCCATTATCCATATATATATATATATATATATATATATATATATGTGTGTGTGTGTGTGTGTGTGTGTGTGTGTGTGTGTGTGTGTGTGTGTGTGTGTGCGCGCGCGTGCGTGCGTGCTGGTCCCTGGCGTGAGATTAAGTGAACCTTACCTGGCCTAATGAATTAGCGGTTTCGAGCAAACGGTCAGGTTCGTGAGTACAGAGGACCGCATTAGGCTACGGTTCTATCCTCTTAGTAAGGTTTTATGCAAGCTGATAGTGGCTTTCTAGTGGTAAGGGGTATATTCAGTTTAAGATCTCAAGGACCATTATTGAATATGTAGTTCGTCTTGACATGTGCGACATTAACAGATCTTGTTGCAAACCATTTGCGCCCTCTTTATGCAAGCCGTATTCCCCAGCGAGAAGGTTTGTACCATCAGAATAACTCCACCTCGTATCATACACGGGTGACAGAACTGATTCAGTGAATCGTAACTTCAAGGTACTCCCTTGGGCCCCGTACTCATAGGATTTGAATCCTATTAACTACTTATGGGATACTACAGACCTAGTTCAATGTCTTTCAGTGTACCCAACAAACACAATTGGTTCATGGGCAGTTATTGAATGTGGCTGGATGGATATATCCCACGTAATGACTCTGTACCTCTTGAACTCCATGCCATGTCGCGTAACTTCTGTTACTCGAGCCTACAGATGAACTACATATTGTAAGTTTAGTAGCTCTAATATATTGGTATATCAGTTTATTTACATGCATATTCTTGGAAATCACAAAATTTGGCAGATTTTATGTCACTAAATTGGCAGACTTCAAAATACTGTATTTGGTTTCTTATGTTACTTAGAAAGTTTATAGAAAATCGCTTACGCTCATCTGTTTCGGTTGAAGTACCATTGAACTGTTTTCAAATGAATGCACTCGTGACATTCCTTCCCTTTTAATGTAGTGTAAGTTTTACTCTTTGGGACTTGTGTTCACCTGAGGAAGCTCGATTGAATCGAGTGAATATATTTCATGTTCCTTTTTAACAATATGCTCAAGTAGACCTTTTCCATTTTTAAAGTTCAGAAGATACGAAGTATTTACGTAATGGATTCATTGTTGCACAAGAAAGCAACATATTTTGTCCTCATATTTTATTTCTTTGCACAACTGTAAAATAATTATATTTCTTTCGTTTTTATTTACAGTGTTATGATCATTGACGAAGCTCATGAAAGAACTCTTCACACGGATATCCTATTTGGATTGGTGAAAGACATTACTCGTTTTCGCTCTGATCTCAAACTTTTAATATCCAGTGCTACTCTGGATGCTGACAAGTTTTCACAGTTCTTTGACAATGCACCAATCTATCGAATTCCAGGTATGTATATCATGTAGCAACTTGGATGATTTTTAGTATTATAAAAAAATCATAATGAAATAAGAGTAAACATTTGCTTGTAAACTATCCACGTAATAACTTGATATTCCATAGAAGACTTTTGGATTGTTGGCTTTTATTTGTTAACGTTCTCTAGTAGTAATTAACCCTGTTAGTAGAGTTGAGTGTTACTTCAATGTGTTAGTTATCAGAATGTTTTGTAATTCTTCTAGCTTAATTTTTACTGTCTTTTCATTTTTTTTATTTATCCTTGTACCACTTTGACTTGTATGAGTCGCATTGCTTCATTCGGTAGCGTGTCTGAATACGAATCGCAAGACGCTCGCAGTGTTCCCACCCACGCCTGGCGATCTGAGGTGCACTCAGCCTCCTATCAAATTGAGTACCAGAGTGTCGTTGGTACTCCTGGGCACCTTCGGAAGGAAAAGACAGTCGATCGTGGGGCTGACCACCCACCTCACTTTGTACCATAGCTCGAGAATATGTGGAGTGTTACCTCCATATACCCCATGCGCCGTTCACGGCACGTGCATATCACATAGGGGTTAGCTTTACCACTTCGACTTGTGCTGTATTGTTTTTAATAATTGTTCATACCACTCTAATAAAGGATTATTATTATTATATCTCCTGGCAGAGCGATATTTATTTACCAACTTGTATGTGCCATTCAATTATATACAAGGATGTATCAAGTGTAAGTCTCAATGTGACGAAAGGTCAGTATTAACGACAACATGTTGTTAACCAAATTATCAATGGTCGGTCTGTGACCGAGGTTTGTTCCTTAGTTTAAGAGTTATTTATCTGGGAGAACGTTCAATGTAAAACTGGAAAATTTTGTATCTGATAAAGTTGCCATCAGTAATAAGATTCCATAAGGCCCCCCTAGACCCTTTCTTATATTAACAGTTCGAACCGTCTTTTACTTGTTGACCATTTTCAGAGAAGTTAGAAACTTGAAGACAGTTGATTATTGTAAAGGAATATTGATACAGTTGACCAATTCTCAGTCAGAAACAATATACAAATTAGTATCTACAAAACTAAATATATAAGTTTCACTAACAAAACACAGTATTATGTAAGCTCATACAAGGTGCATAATGCAGAAATAAGGCATTACTTTCGATTCCATATTAAATTTTAATTGTCATACCGTCGTGCTTATTGCGAAATGTCGAAAAATTAATTGGGTGTATTTTTAACTAATGACTCGCTTTGTTTCGCTAGGGGGCGCTGGCCCCAGGCCCCCGTGGGAGCTGCGGGGCGGCCATACAAAATGTTGTAATATTTTCGTATTCTACTCATCATAATGCACCTTTATGCTAAATTTCGTATCTCTAGTTCAAACATTGTGAAAAACAGATTTTTGGGTCCGCCCTTTTGTATTCTAGATGGAAGGTTTTTCAACATTTTGTAATATTTTTCGTAACCTAATAGTGATAATGTACCTTCATACTAAATTTCATTTCAAAAGTCCCAGCCGTTTAGGATGTGTATTCTATACAACAGTGGGTTTGACGGCCATTTTGGATCCAAGATGGCGACTTTTCCAAAACTTCTGATTTTTCCCGTTACCTGCTCATTGTCATACACGTTCATACCAAATTTGGTGTTTCTAGCTCCAGTAGTTTGGCCTGTGAATTTTGATGATCAGTGAGTGACCATACGGCTATATAATATATGGACTCGCTTTGCTTCTATGGGGGCGCTGCCCCCAAACCCCGTGGGGGCTTCGCCCTCCTTAACCAGAATATATTTGCGGGACTGCACCGCCATGGTGTCCATCTGCACCCTCCCATGGGAACGGGGTGGGATTCAAAGGTGAGTTTTGCACCATTCGTTGTAACCTACTCTTGGTCATACACCTTCGTACAAAATTTCGTTTCATTAGCTTCAGTGGTTTGGAAATTTGGTTTCTGGCCGGCCATTTTGGATCCACGTTGACGCCATACAAAGTTTCATTTCAGGAGTCCCAGTCGTTTAGGCTGTGTATTCTATACAACAATAGGTTTGGCGGCCATTTTGTATCCAAGATGGCGTCTTTGAATACATTTCCTAATATTTTCGTAATATGATTGTGATGTTGTACCTTAACACCAAATTTCATCTTGCTAGCCCCAGCCGTTTAGGCTGTGTATTCTATACAACAATGGGTTTGGCGGTCATTTTGGATCCAACATGGTGACTTTTTCAAAATGTCGGATTTTTGCCGTTACGTACTCAGATTTGTGTTTCTAGCTCCAGTATTTTGGCCTGTGAATATTGATGATCAGTCAGTCAGTCAGTGAATCAGTGAGTGACCATGGATCAAATGGCTCCAGTAGTTTGGCCTGGGAATTTTAATGTGTGAGTGAGTCAGTGAGTGACCATGAGGCAATATAGTATGTGGATAAGTTATGATTTTAACGAACAAATATATAAAGTGTTGGTAAGATCCAAATTAGAATATGCCTCCAATGTTTGGAATGACTTATGTAAAACTTCAAATAGATATGTCGAAGGTGTACAAAGGTGTGTACTAAATAAGACATCAGTTATTATTATTATTATTATTATTATTGGTGATGTTTGTTTCTCATTTTTATGTGGAATGGTTGATCTTAACATCACTGCGGATGAAGGTCAAGCATTGAATTTACATTTCAGTCTGTAGGAATTGGCAATATGTCATGTATCTAGTATAACGGTTATTTAAGCAAAGGACACCAAATGTTTCATGTCGAAGGCTTGTATGTAGCTGATCCATTGCTGATTTGGGGACAATACCACTTGTCGATATAGCTATGGCATGTACACGTACTGACTTGAGTTTTCAATTTGTTTTGATTTCGGAACTGCACCAAATATTTGTTTTCTTTGTTGCGTACGTTGTTTGTAGTTTATGGTTTAGAGGAATTGCGATTTCTATGATGAGAGCCTTCTCATTTGTTTTATCAAGCAAAAGGATGTCTGTTTGCTTTTATTGTCTGTTCTAATTTCGCGATCCCAATATAATTTGCATCTATTGTTCTCCGAGATTTCTCTTGCGCTGTATTTGAAGTAGGTTGCGTTGTCTGCTTTGAGGTGATTGTTTTTCGCTATTTGTTTATAGATGATTTTTACTACATTGTTATGCCGATTGGTATAATCCAAGTTAGCGAGTGAGACACATCCTCCTGTTATGTGTTCTATGCAGGGTGCCTACAAGCAAGAAAAATCAGGAATAGTCGGGAAATGTTAGGGATTTCAAAATTTGTCAGGAAAATGATTAAATATGAGGTCAAAAGTCATGAAAAAGTACAAACCTACCGCTGCGTCAGGAAATTTTCCCTCAGGGGCTCATATCTGTGTGAAGATGCCAGAACATCCTTTTCAAAAGGTTTGAAATTATCTCCAAGGCAAGCAAGGAATTGCCAGGCTGGATGATTTCTATGCTTCCCTTTTTTCAAACATCCAAAAATACCCATCAGTGTGGAAAGTGGTAAAGTTGAGTTTGATATTTTCCCACGGAAATGCTACAGTTGAGGGTGTTTTTTCTCAATCAACAAGTCTGCTCTTATTGAAAACCAATGTGAACATACAATAAAAGCACTGAGGAGAATGCATGATGCTGTTATCAATTGCAAATGAATGCATAGTATTGTCATGACACAGAACATGCTCACATATGCAAGATATGCTCGGAGGCGATATAAAGATTATCAGGAAACACAGCGTAATGCTAAAAAAAAAATAGAAGAGAATAATTCTGGAAAGAAAAATAAAGTCATGAATGAAATAAAGAAACTGGAAGATGCGCAAAAGAAGTTGAGAGAAAACTGAAATGGAGGAAGACGAACTTTCTCTGAAAATCAAACTGGCGGAAGTTGCAAAATTAACATTTGTGGACAATGTTGAAACTTCTGTTTTCGTTCTGGTGATATTGTTTAATTATTGTAATAGTATAATATTCATTGCTTATATTCATATAAGTATGTTGTAGTTGTTAGCATTTTCTTTGGCTTGCTCTAATATAAGATATTCATGATGAAAAAATGTAAATTTGAGTTATTTTAATCAGTACATTAGAAAAATATTTTAGTAAAAACTTTGTTCCTGTAATTTTATTGAATTTTGAATTGTAAAGAAATAGTATAATTATAAAATTTGCTACTCAGGTGAGAGTTGGGCAGCTATGGGGCTGGTGGAGGCTTCATGTAAAAGAAAACAAAATATTTTGCAAAAGTATGAAATTGGGTAGTCTGAGAGTCAGGAAATTTAAGTTCACAAATTTTGTGGGCACCTTGTCTGTGGTTTCATTATTGGTGTTACACACGTTATTGTTATTATTATTGAGGTGGAATACAGTTTAATCCAAGTTGATTAATGGAATCCACCAAATTTTATTACGTGTGTTCTGATACATATTTTGAAAAAAAAAAATCATCATAGACAGTACGCAGTAGACAATACTACACGCTTTTATTTTTCACCAGGGGTTGGTGGTTGTAAGTTTCATTTTTAATCCACTTCCAGACTAGCTAGAGATTTGAAACGTTGCACAAGTTTTAAATTCGGTGACAATTTATGATTATGTAATAATGTTCTGGTGATATCATCTGGTTGCCATTGTTGTCAACCTGGTATATATTATTTTAATTGCACTGCGACTGTTTATTGGAAATTTAGTATGCGGTAGTCATTTTAAACATATCGCAAGAACAGTGTTACAACTTTTTTTTTTTTTTCAATTTTCGTTTTATTGGCTCAATAACATTAGAGAATCATTCTTCTTCTTTAACAAAAATTCCACAAGTCTATCTACATCGTTGACCGGTATATATCATAAGTGTTTACAATAAATTTGATATATAGCTGATCAACTAAGACGTTACTTCTTTTCCTCCTCTTGTAAAATTATACTTTTTGAGTTACGACACTTTTCTTGCTATATGTAAAACTAAAACGCAGTGTTGCAAATTATATCTTTCCAGGTTAGACGTTAAAAATGTTGATTTGCTCCCCATGTCAGTACGCGTCTAATGATGTAATCATTTTCCGATTACAAATTGACTGAAAATAGTCAAGTAAATAACATAAAAATATATATATGAATCGCACTGAGGTGAAAGGGAGTAAGTCAAAATTTGTAAATTTTTGTGGATCATTGATTCTGAATCTGTTTCCCTTGTATGTACTGACAAAAAAGGAAGTAGATCCCATGCTTCATATGGGTGGAAGAGATAAGAATGTAGCTGCGGTTATGTTTATAATGTGGAGAATGGAAGTCAAGTAACTTTCCTTCCTCAGCAGTACAAATCGCAGTCATAGGTGACAAACATCCAGATCTAAACGTAAAATACAGGGTGCGGCACGAAAAAGTAGCTGTTCCTAAAACTGGTCGGAGGCACCAACGTGGGCCAATCGTCATGTCGACTTCCGTGGACTTCTGGTTATCATATCCTGTATTCTGCCTGTCAACTCGGGTGTCCGCACAGGTACAGGTCTGTTTTTGGGCGCATTCGCAACCGATCGTGTTGCTCTCCATGTCTTGAGCAGATTTTGAATTGTTAATTTTGGGGGTATCTGAAGATTGGGAACAAACATTTCCTTTGTCTCCTTTATTGAATGTGTTTGCACGAAAAATTCCAAGATGGCAATCCTTTCTTCAGTTGAATACAGCATCTTGAACAGTACTGCATGCAAACACAAAAAATTATATCCGACGCAAGGCACTCACTATGAACACTGAAATGCGTCTGAGAAGTCAGATCATTGTTATCGGTATGTTGTACAAGAATGGTATTATTGTCGGCATAGCGTGACTCCACCCACGATCACTTTATTTTCCACTCCACATCAAGTATGCAATTTATCTGATGCAGTATTACAATATAATTACATGACATAACTTACATGAAATATACATTTTGTATACAAATCGGAACGGGGATAGTCTTTCGTTCCGCACCTTGTACGATTTATACAGAAAATACTTGGCGGAAACCTTCCATTTGAGTTTTGTAAAACCACAGGTTGACGTCTGCTCACAATGTGTATGGTTTACTGCAGAAATAAAAAATCCAGTCCTTTCTGAGACAAGAAATACAGCAGAAAGTGAACTACACATTCATAAAAGAAGAGCAAGTTAGTCATTTTCTTCCTTGAAAAATACAAAGGAAAGATATTGGCAAGAGAACACAGTTACTGTTTTATGTATGGATTTCATGCAAAATTTACCCCTGCCATCAATCTCAGTAAAAGAGATAATGTATATTCGCCTTTTTTATCCATGACATCAAAACTGACAACTGTGTTACATATCTCTACCATAAGGGTCAAGCCAGGAAAGGAGCCAGTGAAGTGATTTCACTGTTATATCAATATGTTCAGACGTATGTGCCCTAAATTGTTAATGATCTTCATTTGTTTGCAGATTCATATCCTGGTCAAAACAGAAATCACCCTGTACTCAGACTGAGATTGGTTGCATCTGCTATACTTAAAAATGTTACCTATAAATTTCCTGAGAGAGGACACTTTTACCTTATGATCGTGACTTTGATATGTTCAAAAAGCAACTCACGACAGAGTGTATATTCCTCTTGATTACGTGCAAATTTTGTGTAATGCAACCAGCAGACTTAATGTAATATAATTTTATTTCCCCTTTTTTATATATTTAATTGTAGTAACAACCCAAATAAACATACGTGCTCAGGACGTATAAACGTTGCTAGCAGACTAGTTTGTTATCCAGTGAATAATGCTTTGAAAAAACCAAGTCAAAACTTTTGAACTATTTTCGGGATGCAAATGCTGAGTTATATTCAAGGGAAAACTTTTGATTTAATGACCAAATAAAGTAAACTTGAATACGAAAAATGTCACTACCTTCATTGTTTTCGTATGTTTGTTTTCATCGCGCTTTATGCTGCTTCTGAAAACTTGCAAAGTATGACTTAGTTCTTTTCACCGCAGTGCAATTCATATTCACGCTTTTATTTAAAATGCACTGAAAAGGGGAAAATAACTTTTTCTTGTACTAAAGAATAGAAAATAATTTGAAAAGCAATTTGGAACTTTTAACACTTGTTTTGACTAAAATGAAAGCATGGTAAACCTTATAAATTATGTTTCCCCCTTTTTTCTTCATAATTCGTTTTGAAGATATTTTAGGTTTGTTATAAAAGAGAACTTCAAGCTCATTAGTGCTTCTCATGTCAAAAAAATGTTAGAAATTGTACAAAAGGTTTTAAAATGCTAAACAATTTTCTCTTTAATTTGCTTTTAGGACGTAGATTTCCAGTGGATATTTATTATACGAAAGCTCCTGAAGCCGATTACATTGATGCCTGCGTTGTATCTGTACTACAGATACACGTAACTCAACCACTTGGAGATATTCTTGTATTTCTTACTGGGCAAGAAGAGATTGAAACATGCCAGGAACTTCTTCAAGATCGTGTGCGACGGTTGGGATCCAAAATAAGAGAACTCGTTATCCTTCCAGTGTACTCTAATTTGCCTTCGGACATGCAGGCACGAATATTTGAACCCACACCACCTGGAGCGCGAAAGGTATACTTTTTTCTTTTATTAGGAATAAAAAATAATACTTAGTTGTAGCATTAAATTTACTCTCAGCTTCACAAGAAATGGTTTGATTCTTTAAATAAAAGTTACAGATGATGTTTTACTGTTGATACCTAAGCAAGTTAAGTGATAAACATTTTAAGTAGACGGCCGCTTTTGTGGATTCCTTACTTCATCAGTGCCTTCGTACTATGTGATCGGTAGTGGTATTGAGACCGAGCAAGATATCTTAGCTGTGGTGATGTTACAGTTGGTGAAAATATATTGCTGTTTTTTGTTGTGTTGCTGTTGAGTTCCATTAAAGAGCTTTTGTAGTGATACCTTGTTAAGGAACCAAGACTGCTTTGTTCTACACTTGAGGCAAGTCTCGTATGGAATTTTGATGAATAATATGACACAGATACTTGTGCTTCAGTGTGTTAACCTTTTTAACGAGAGACTGTAGTTTCAGATCCCATACTGCCCGCCGTATTTTCTCTGTATCACGGGGCGAACAAACATATATAAATTAAACGTTTGTTAAAAGTTCTGAGGAACTCTAGTAAATAATGTTTTTTTTAGGATTTTTACGTTTCGAAGAGAATAGAACCCACAAAGTGTCAATGTTGAGCCAACATCGTGAGAACAGTTTGACAATTTGGAATGTAGTGGGTAGTTTCTTACACGTCTATTGAAATGACAAACGAAAATTAACTGCAGAAAACAAACTTACTTTTCCATAAAAAGACTTCGACGATAGAGAAACCCTGTACCTGGATATTAGTTCCTTAGTGTGTGTGTAAATCTTCAAGGTATCGAGAGACCCAAAAAGTTAATTTTAAAGTGCGCTGAGTTCATTTGGCTGCACAAGAGAAGAGAACCGGTCGGTCAGTTACCTATTAGTCTTCCAAACATAGAAGAATGATCATGATTGGTTATTAGTTTTGCCTACTCCGACGCGCAGCAAGTTCGAACTCGCATCTACCATTTGTTAGAAACCAGTAACTCTTGTTAATTCAGGTAAGTTTGAAGTGATTGGAAGACGGACTTTATTATTGATATAAGGGTTGGGGACTATTTTAATAGTACAGTAATTAAGAAACATTCACTGTGAGCACCAAATTGAGACACGGGAAGATCAACGTATAAGATGTAGTTGTAGCAGCTGCGTATAGGACAGGAATTAGCTGCACTACACTGTGTATAAGTGTTGTAGGATTGACTTATCGACAGTGGTAAAGCAGATTAAATGTATAGTTAGTGTAACGGGAATCATTTTGATTTTGTAAAATAATACCCTGCATTACCATTTAGCCTCGGAAATGAGCGGCCATAGTAGACGAAAGGTCCTGGGAACGATCCCAGCGATCGCTTGTGCCGACTAAGATTTTTCGAGAGCTTTTCCTCAGTCACGACAAACCAATACTGGGATGATACCTGCAAAAGATAAAAGGTAGAAATTGATTTTATGGACTGTAACAGCACTGTGGCTTACACCCGTCCCGAAGTATGATCTGTAAATTAGACCCTGGACGACTTCCTTCCCACACCCTTTCCCTGCCTTGAGCCTAAGTTGCTAAGGCCTATAAATAAATTCAAATTCAAAGTCGTAAATGAGTGTTTGTAAAAAGAGTTCCCGGCTCAATGCCTTGGTAGGTTTATAGAATGTGTGATTTTAACTCAAATTTAAAAGATTATGGTAAATTATTATAAAAAAGTCAATAAATTTAAGTCCACTTTTCTCTAAGATGTCCAGATTTCAGAAATTAGAAACTGAAACTTTATAGAAGAATGTTTCGAAACCGGAAGGTATTTTGCCCGGAAATGCAGAAATTTCCAATAAATTTTCTTAATCTACCTCTTCTCTGCAATAACGTATAGCACAGTAATTAATTATTGATGTGATTTTTTTTTTTTAATTAACACTAGAGGATTTCAGTCTTTTTACTTATTTAGGTCATGATTCATTCAATGGCAATAGGTATAGAATAATGTTGTGTGTGCTTTTTATCGGGAAATAGAAATACTTAAGAAGAACAAATAAACAACAGTGAATTTTGATTTTGAAAGTGTGCAGTGTTGTAGTGCAAAACACAAGAGTATTATCATCATGACATTTTATCCTTAGAACATAGTTCGTAATAAATGGAAATATTGGAATTGCTTTCTTGTGATCAAGGGATCCCAGCGTAACTAGTTTTAAATCATAAATCCTGTTGCTTCTCTTCGTTTATAAAATTTACCAAAACATTGCATATTTTACTTTATCTGATGTTTTGATTATATACATTTGTAGAGTTTTGATTTGTGATCTGTGAGGGGGGAAGTAAAAAATTGTTAAAATTGAGTTACACACCATGAGATTTGTTTCGGTTTGTAATTTCAAAGGCGAAAATCTCTTTTCCGTGGCATCACAGATATAACGTGGTTTTATAGAATCTCACATGATCCTCATATTTTTATTGTTTCTTTTAGGTTGTATTGGCCACGAATATCGCTGAAACATCTTTGACGATAGATAATATTATATATGTCATAGATCCTGGTTTTTGTAAACAAAACAACTTTAATTCAAGAACTGGAATGGAATCTCTCGTTGTTGTTCCAATATCAAAGGTGAGTAACATCTAGACTAGGCAAAATGCAAACGACTTGGCCCTCTGTACAGTAGATACTTTTTTTAAAAGATTAACGTGCTTTCATAGCAGGCGATTCCAATACAGAACGTAATACATGGTTAGATGAAGTTTGCTGCTAAAATCCAGTACCGCACTATTTCTATTTGATAAATGATGCAGTCATCTGTGTACAAGCAACCAAAAAATAAATGGAATTCCTTTCTTCACACACAAAGGTCAAATAAACTATACAGCCATATTTAAGATTGGTAATCTGTGTGGAATACTCCGAAGGTGAAATGCGTAGAAAGATGTTTTATCTCACTGATAGTATTATTACTTTCTTGGCTTTCAGTAGAACTGGTGGTCACAGAGTTTAAAGTGTGATACAGATTACCTTGTTATTTCCAGTTTATTGAGTATGCCTCCTCTCCGACTATGCGAGGAACATAGCTCACTTATTATCGAGTATCATAATATTTACGTACCATTTATTTTTCCTCCGGCGGTCTGAGATAGTCAGAGTTCCCACTCACCTGGAAAACCTGGAATAGTCAGGGAATCCAGCTTGGCACTAAAAAGTCCTGGAAAGTCAGGGAATTTCACTAAAATGCCTGAAAACCTGGAAAAGTCAGGGAATGTGATAGCTTATTGTTTGAAGTTCATGTAGCTACAGTAAGCATTTAATGTTAGATCGTTTTTGAAATTACTTGGAGGCTAATGTGCCAACCATGAAGCAATTTAAGAAAAGAATACAGTGAAGTATTTTTATGTATATTTTCATGCAACTATATGATCTTTATTTTCCCATGGAATTATGATATATATACAAAATGGGAGTACCTGGAAATTTCTGAGTAGTAACCTGGAAAAGTCATGGAATTTGATCTTGGCAAATGAGTGGGAACCCTGATAGTAGACATCAGTTCTTAGAGATCACAGTTGTGGATGGGGCATAGTTGTGTCTCTTCGGATTTTTACTTAATAGTTCATTTCGTCGGGACGGCCTGGAATAAGGAAGCTGCTGATTGGGACATAAATACAATATGGTTACAATCATACGTGCATATGTAAGTCGTAAATGCAAAGTTTACCAAATCAGGAAGCACCTGTCATTCTATGATAACTATAAGTATTTTCTTAAATAAACCTTCAGTTGTAGTTCATGATTTCTAATGTAATTAATTTGCTCGTCCATTGAAATGTGCGAAAGACAAATGCCACTTTAAAATGTTCATAAGAGCACAAAAGCAATAGCAAGACAGTCAAAGTAGAGTCTCTCTCTGCGTCCGCAGACTTCTTACCGTATGCTGGATTTCACAGTCAAAAATGTTTCGTGGTTATTGCAATAACAGCATGACAAACGTCTCTCGATCGTATTCTCTGGCACGAATTGTTCGGGATAACAAATGAGGTAATAATTCTTAGCCGCTGAAGGTCGGTGATCATGAGGTTGATATACCAAAGTTATGTAGCCTATGCAGTTTTTTTCACTAGCGACGTAGTGTGCGTTCATTAACTGTACAATACCCAAATACTAAATGCCCGAATTTGAATTCACAATGAAAATCTGCTCGTAATTGTGCCTTCAACGGTGTCTACAAATTATGAACCCCCCTAATGAAATAATGAGAAGTAATTGAGACATTAGTATGAAAGTCAAGAACAAGTCATTAAATTTAGTTTCAGGTCGTGAATTCAGTTAGGTAGATCGTGTAATTTTTGGCTATTTTTAAAGGTATATTTGCCATTTTCCCAAACGTGCAGAAATATACTCTCATACATTTGAAACATGTTGGATGTTGTGAGTTTCTAGTGTTAGTAGAATGTGTTAAATATAGTTACCCAGGGGACTCATATCGTGTAAGTTCGGGTGTGGCAATCCCTGGTTCCCTATCTGGTTCCAACAATTCTTTATCTGTTTGTTGCATGGAAAAGTCATAAGAAAGTAATGAATTTGGTTTCTATGAATTCTGTAGATGCCCTGATGCTACTTAGGGAAATTACTACTTTCACAGATGCAGGGACATCAAAAACTAAGGTAAAATTCCTGGATAAAGCAAAGAGAGATTAAGTTTTTCTGGCTCTGTTTGGTTGGAATTTCAAATGATTGAAAAGCTTTAATTTTCTTTCTGTGCTCATTAAAATGAGGTCATTACGCAGCAACTGTTTGCTCAATTCTACGTTGGTAAAAAGGTGCCAAATATCACAAACGTAAGATTGTGTGAGGTGAAGGACTACTGACAACCCTAAATTTGTGGCTCCGTTGGTGTCTTCATTTGCCAAATATGGATACAAGTTATTTGAATCTATAATGTAGAAAATTTTCGTTCCATGTTATGGGTTTGGAAGTCATATACTGACGAAATGGACTGGCACTAATTGTTCATCCACCGTTACATTTCTGCCTGGAAAGTAATGTTTTGTAAGATTCTCGCAGACTGCTTCCCACACATCACAAATCGAAGCACTTTATCCTTTCTGCTGCGCTTGCTCCTAGTTGACTTGTCATCAAAGTGTAGAACAAGGGTCTACAATTATTTTTTCCTGGGATACGGATTGCTGCTTATATCACAAGGAAAAAACCTTCCCAATTCAGATAGGTGAGGACGTTCGAGTATTACTTAGGCACATTTTTGGCCATTTTAGACCTCCTCCTCCCGATGTTAGTCCTATAAGCAGATGCCCGACCCCTTCCCTTGTGCTTATATAAGACTTACGAAATTTCTTATCATTATCACGTAGTCGAAAAGCTTTTTAAATATTTAAATCTACACCAATATATTTTTAACCGAATCTTACGGAAGCATTACTCCGATGCCCTCTCACCGTTATCAGTAAAACTAAACTGAGCTTGAGCCCCCCGTTCCCCTTGAATGTTTACGTAATACTTGAACGACGCCGTAGTCTAGTATGAATAAGACAGAACAGTAAGACCAAGTGGCATAGACTCAGCTGGTTGAACGTTGGCTTCTAATACAGGAGATCATTGGTTAGGTATCAGCAGCTGACCAGTTTTTTCAGGGGTTTTCCTCGGTGTTACTATGCTAATGCTGGCCAACATCTTCCCGCATCCTTTCGTTGCCCTATCCCAACCTGAGCCTAACCATATACCTGTAGGTAGAGACAGTAGAATTTCGCGAAAATGTTAAACACTAAAGAAATCTCCTGGAGTAGATAGCAGATAGATGGTTGTTTCAACATGAATTTTGCTTCCATCCGCGAATTCTGAGCACTACTCAGGAAATTGTACGATTTTTAATCGTTCATTCACGAATATAATGTCCAAACAATCGGAAAAATATATAATTCGTCTTCAAAAAGTATTGTCGGATTCGCGTAGCACAGAGAATGTTAGATTGTAGTACACTTTATATAATTTGCGAACATAGTTTGCCATCTAGTAGAAAAATAGGAACTAGATGATTACAAGGGCATTCGTTGGATTCTGGTTTCAACTGCAGATTGTGAGAAATTTTCTCCCCAAGACTTCCTGTGCTCTGACCAACAATCGAACAAATCTGACTATAACATATTTGGAGCTATTTTCATCATATGCCTGTGAACACAGCTGAATGATTAAGAAATAAATTTCTTCATAGTTGAACATCTGTTTATTAAAATTTTGATACTTGTTTTTGCAAATGTGGAAGAAGTATGTGAAAAACTTGAATAAATACATTGTAAATAAATCATAATAAATACTGCTAGGCGATTGTTATTATTTCAAAAGAAATGCACTTACCTAGGTTTTCAGCAGCATGCATTAGTGCAAGGTTTATGTATAAAGTTATAAAACACCATTGGAAACAATTTTTAGTTTTAGCTACTCACGAAATTTAAACTTCTACTTACGAAATTTTACCTTGTACTCATGATTTTTAACAGTTTCACTCCCTCATTACGTGATCTTAAGATCCTTACTCTCATTACCAAATATTCCTTTCTCTTGATACATTTCAAAGATGAAACATTAAATACCGACCAGTCAGTCGTGTAGTCCGAGGCGTTAGGCCAGTGACTCGAAGGTCGCGGATTCAAATCCCGCCAGGGCATAGATGTTTGTGGACTTTAACTAGCAGAGTCTACGCAATATAATCGTGACTGCCCGAAGTCAAAAGTTTTTCAAAAATTAAACCACTAAGAGCAGCTAATCCAAACAATTTCAAACCAGTGGGAAGTGGCTTTCTTGGGACCTTTTCAAGAAGAGGTGTGCACCCAGTAAAAGGAACAATTTGTTCATCCACGCATAAACACACTTCACGGTCCCAGGTCCGGATATAGGGTCCTATTTGCACAGTAAATTTTGGCGCCCTCCACATAAGTAAAACACTACGGTAATAACAATGAGTTGAAAATTTCCCTCCCCCGTATCTCGATACACGCCGTATGATCTGGTGATCTATACGGGTTTTAAATTTTAATTCGTTTCGCCGAGACCTTTTCAACGACACCTCAACCATCTTAGCTCTAATAGTTCCTGAGTTGTCAACAGTCAGACGGACATGGAGAGCGGTTTTATCACTTGCCCCTGAAGCCTAAAAACGGGCCATTAGGCGAAGACAGGCGTAAGAAATGAGAACAGAAAATTTGGTCCATATTGGTTTAACCTGGAAATGAAACATCGAAATAACTGTTCCTTCTGCTCCCAGGCTTCTGTTTCAATGGTATTGATCAGTTCATTATCACTTTTACGTAGAGGTCACTGGATCTGACCGAGGTTGGCTTTTGACAATACGCAGACTTTCGATCAGCTTTTTTTTTTTTTTTTTTTTTTTTTTTTTTTTTTTTTTTTTT
>JAGDQP010017051.1:23984-39357 GCA_022664845.1 Lepisma saccharinum
TTTTTTTTTTTTTTTTTTTTTTTTTTTTCACGCTGCACTTACTTGGCATACGCTGTTTAGCACTATTTTTGACACGGGCACTATTTTGGCAGTGGCGCTTTTGTGGCACACACTATTATGACCAACAGTATTTTGTCGTCCGCTCTGTTTTGGCCGGCACTGTTTTGTAGGGGCTCTGTTGTGGCGACCATCTATAAATCTATACCTACACGATCCAACGTCAAACACACCTCGTGAATTGTATTCAAGATAGGACACATCTTCCATACACTTTTCTTTCCTTTTCGTCATTAATACTTTCATCGTATACAACTTTTATTCTGGTTCTTAACTAGAACGAAATATCTGTCTCTGTTCTTGGACTCTTCGGCAGTACACATGCCATATTTCTTCGACTGATACATTCGAAATCTGGGTAAAATGGATTGTTCCTGCAATAGTTGATCTCTCTATGAAACGCTGAATTTCCTCAGGTGTAACGTTAATACGGTTCTTATTGTGTGTGGAGAATAGAGAAGAAAATGTAATTCTGGGTAGTAAAGGCACGGAATTTTTACGATCACGTATAAATTCTGTCTTAGTGTTCTATCATTGCGGTAAAAAAGCGAATACAGATTATTGCCATTTCCGCCACGAGCCACATATTGTATTTAGAGGTGCCTCAGGTATACTGTACGTAAAAGTAGATTTTTATATGGACCCAACAAAAGTTTAGGTTGTGGGCCTGATTAATGCTATAAATTGCTCTTTAATTCCTTCCACATAATATCTAAAATATAAATATGTATGTTAAACCCAAAGTAAACTTGTGGCATCGTTATTAATTTTTATGTTGGAAACGCATGTTCATCCCAAATTATAATAGAATTCTTTGACAAACGACGTAACACTAAGAATTTTTAAATTTATTTATGGCATTTAGGTATCTATGGCACAGACCGACGAAACAATAAGACTTTTAACGAATATAGTGTATGTAATCATAGAATTCTTTGACAAACGACGTAACACTAAGATTTTTAAAAATTTTATTTATGACGTTTAGGCATCTGTGGCACAGACCGACGAAACAGTAAGACTTAATGAATATAGTGTAATTGCGAAACTGCAAAATCACATGCTATTAATATCCACTAACCACTGCAGTATGAGTACATCATTCAGGATTTTTTTGTCTTTCATGTATACCATTATTATTCATGTATTTAATTATTTAAAAAATTCTCAAACATAATTTCATATCCCAGTAATACTGCTTTTATTCGTTCAGCATTTTTATATAAACATGGTGCAACTGTACGATAGCACTTGCAGCACGTTAAATCATATTACGCCACGAATGTCGAGTTTGCGTTCTTTGAACCATGACTTTTCATCTTGTTTCTTCCGAAGTTTGCAATTCTGCCTACTGTGCGTGGTATAGTAGTTTTGGTTTGATATGCTCTTTCAAAATGTGTAACAACCTGCAATTTGAAGAAAAAAAATATACGAAGTTGGCAACATTGTGATTACTCAATTGAAGATGAAGATATTGAATATGCCAATGTTCCCATAGTACGACTTCGCGATACTGATAACTTCGGCCTTAGCTTGGAGATTTATGGCCATCAGCAGCTACAACTTTGGGCAAGTCATACCTAGCAGTGGGTTACCAGATGCAAATTTAGATTTTCTAAATCTGTTTTACAGTTGGGAAGAATTCCTCCTGAGCCAAAGTTGCTTAAAGGTGTTAATAATTAAATTGAAATTCAACTGTTGTTATTAATAAGTAAGGATTTTTCTTTTTCTTTTCTTTTTAAGATAAATGGTTTTATTTCTGTTAATATCCACTACAGGTACTAATTTTTCTCATACAAAATTTCTAACGCATTAATAAATTTATCATATTGAATATCCAAAAAAAGAACTGTCTTTTTGCTCACTTCATGGTTAATTTACAAGGAAATTCAAAATTTAAATGTTGAAAACTTCCACAATTTAGTAAAATTAATAAGATAAAACAAATGGTCTCCCTTAACACGAGATGGCAAACTGCTGGGAGACATGTTGGGAGGTTTATATTCCACTGGTTGTTGAATACTGCTTCCGTGTGCTGATGGTGACTGATTTTGTGTTTCTCTATTTAAGTTTCTTCGATATCTGCTGCGAATCCATATGACAGGGAATAGAAGCTATTGGCCTTCAGTTTCCGGTGATGATGTGTAGTTAAAAATGATCCCACTTGTCTATTCTCAGCATTCTTCTTTAGTTTTGGTAGTTCAGCCATTGTAAGTAGATTTGTCCAGTTGCGAAAGAGAAGCAAATTTCTGGCAACCTCCATTTGAGAAATTGGTTTCTTTATATGTCAAAAATTAAGATCAATATGGTTTCTATCTCAGGTTACTGGGTGAATTTTTACAGTTACCCTCACTTTGACTGTACCAATCAACGAAGGTCAGTAAACGAGACAGGACCATAGTTTAGAATGGTGTGCATCCAACGAAATTATTCTTATCTTGAACGACAAGGATGTATATTCTTCTTTCGTGACTGTCCGTTCCATCTAAACAAATTAAGTTTCCTGTTAGGCTAAATTTGTACAGTAGAAAATTCACCGAAATATGAAAGGAATTTTACATCTTCAACCTGATACGAGCAGAAGGTTGATAAAAGTGACAGAACTCGCATGAGATCAGTGTCCGTTCTCTTATAACCAATAAATGTTAACATTATATTTGTTTCCGTTATGGATGTATGAGTGGGTGAATATGTTAGTATTTCCTTCCGTATTCTCTTGATAAGCTTCTTCTTCTTTTCTGTATAGCATGGCATCAGCTACCACGTTGATTTTTCGAATGCTCGTTCGGTGATGATGTTACTGGAACCTGGTTCTTCTTTTCCATCTTTTGGTAGTTGAATATTTTGGTGTGTATTCCTTCTGCATCTGTTACTTCTACACAGTGTTCTGCATCTACTATTAAACCACTTCCTACAGCGTTAGTATCATTGTTGAAACGGTATTCTTCTGTGATTTTCGCTTGACATTGAATCCTGGAAATTTGCCGAAGAGCCGGTACTTTGGTTGTGTGACATAGGGAGAAATATGGCTGTTGACAAACACGGAGATTTGCTTGGAGGAACATATTTCTTTGATATTTTACGTTTGTCGGAAGCGAGTTCTAAAGATGCTCTTTTAATTTTTCCCCTGCTCTGCTATTCACTTACTTCCGTCCTCAATTATTTTATTTGCGCATCTGTTTCTTAGAGACCGCATTTTTAATACTTTATTTTCATTGTTTGAAACGTTAGTTAAGTTGATTTTAATGAAACTATTGTTGTATATTAAAAGGTCATGTTTTCTTATCGGTAATTCACAGTAATAAACTTTGTAAACTTAATTTTACATGGGGCAGTCTAGTAACTTTTGACTTCAGCTCGTCTACATCTAGTTAAAATCCACAAACATCCCTGCCCCTATCCGCTAGCGCGATTCGAACCCACGACCTTTGAGTTGCTGGCCTAATACCTTAGACCACACGGCATACCTGGTCGGCAGTTCACAGTAGTGTAAGCGACAGTACAAGAAGTTCTTTTCGTTCTTCAAGTAACATTGTAACGAATGAAAATATTTTTTCCTATTGTTCCCACTCGTAATGTACTGACATTGCAAAGTAAGTTTTGACTTTTACTACCAGGGTGAGTCATATGTTCGTATCGTTTTAATGGATAATGTGCAGCACACGCCTCCCCCTGTACCACAAAAGCTTATTCGGCGAAGTACATCCCATCACACTGTATGGTCCTTCTCCAACGTTCCACCAGTGACACAAGCCCCTGACGATACCAGGCTGCAAGCTTTGAAGCAAAGAACTCAGTAATCACATCATCCACGAAATGGAATTGTCTGCCCCGCAGGAAGTGTGCCATGGAACGAAACAGATTAAAATCAGATGGCGCAAGGTCGGGACTGTAAGGAGGGGGGGGGGGTAAAATGTCCACGCCATCCATGTCCGCAATGTGCTGGCGGACTATTCTTGACCTGTGGCATGGAGCGTTGTCAAATTGGAGGAGCAGTTGCTTTCGATTCACCATTGCTGGATAACGACGGCGCACAGTGATACCCGTTGCAGCTGTTTAGCATACAATGTCCCATCTACGGAACGACCATGTGGAACGAGCTTCCAGTGCACCGGACCTTCGAAATTCCACCACACACACATCATTGTCTTCTCTTCAAACCGCCCTCTCTGAACCACTGGCTGCGCCTCGGTACCTGGTCGAAGCCATTGTTTCCCGGTGTCAGGATAACGAAGAAAGATCCACTTTTCATCATTCGTGATGATCCGCCGCCAAAACCTGTCGTCAGTTGGGTTTCGAAGCAGTTCTTCACACAGGGTCACGCGTTGTTGAACTTGAGCGGGAGTCAAACCATGGGGAACCATTCTCGGTTGCCTGGAGCGAAACCCAAGTTGATGCAGATGAACGACACTGGTTTGTGATGTCTGGACCTCATCTGCCAGCTGACGGGTACTGGTTCCTGGGTTTCCTTCAACAGCGTCAGGAGGGCATCGATATCAGTCGTCGCAGGGCGTCCACTCTTGGGCTTGTCATCGAGACTGGTGTCACCAGACCGAAAACGTTGAAACCACTTTCTAGCCGTGGACGGGTGGACAGTACCTTCACCTTCTACGGCACAAATATTCTTAGCTGCTGCTGCTGCATTCAACCCCTTTTTCCAGTAATGGCGCAGAAGCACACGACACACAAGTTTCTCCTCATTCATTGTCCTGCCAACTGTGTATTCAACGCGTAGTTCCTTCCTCACACCGTTAGCGCTGTGATCAGACAGACACGTGACACGCTTTCTGCCACCACCACCTTCACGTGTTCTACACGTTGCACATAATTTTCCGGCATCGAGTGGGCGGGGCCACCCAACGCTACGAACATATGACTCACCCTGGTATATCGAAATTGGTGCAAATAAACAACCAGTCGTAGAATACTCACAGGAAATACGTAAGTCTTTTAAAGGTCAACGACGATGCTACACAAACAAACACAGATTACCAATATAAATACGAATATGTATTCGAACATATTCTTTATTCCTGTATTTGATCCTTATATTCTTCGTAATGTCAATACACTCCGACATGCAAATACAACTAGTAACTTAGACCCTTTGCGGCAACAATAGCATGTCGCTTATCCATTACACGTTCGTGGCAATAAAGATCTAACTTTAACTAGGAACAGCAATTAGCTATTTACAGTTCCAATACAAATGCTTTTTGAAAAAAAAAAATTATTATTACATTTGTGTTGCATTTTTATTTGAATAAAATATACTACATAATCATATATTTTTGTTACTTTTATGGTATGATGATGATGTGTCTCGAGTTGACCTTATAAAGAATTAGATGTATTCCGGATTTGCACTAGAAAACTTTGGATTATGTAACTTAAAATCAAAGATTGTCAATCACCTGGAAAATCAAATTGAAATTCCTTGTCAGTTAACGCAATATTTATGAGAGAACTTTTGCTCACTTTTCTACATTAAGGGTTCAGAATGATTTATTGTAATTGTGAAAAGAGTAGGTGGAGTGAGAAGAGTACTCCATCATCTGGAGGCGACCTCTAACTGTAAAAATTATGTGTGAAGTAAATAAAGCATTAAAGTGAGGCTGTAAGAGTGGGAAAAGATGATAGCGATAGCGAAATAAATATGATGGAAAAAAGAAATTAAACTTCTGTGCTCTAACACATGTCTTCAACCTAATTTATATAAACTCAGGGTGTCTGCAGGTCATATAAGAGATAAAAAGTAATGAACTTAAGTCATTGGTGATGAAAGTCAAGAATAAAATCATGAAATTGAGTTTCAAGCGATGAATTGAGCAAGATACACCTTGTAATTTTTAGCTACTTTTAATAGTAAGTTTGCCATTTTCTCAAATATGCAGGTCATATTTGATATTGTGAACTTTTAATGTTACAGCAGGATGTGTTATAAATCCCCTGGGTAACTATATTTCTTATCGTGTAAGTTCGGGTGTGGCAGTCCTGGGTTCCTATCTGGTCCCAGCAATTCTTCATATTTTTGTTGCATGCAAAAGACATGAATTTGGCTTCTGTGAATTCTGTAGACACACTTTGACACCCCCCTCTGTGTACCAACGATAAAAGTACTCAGAAACAGGGATTCACAGCATGTATATCCGCTGTCTAGCAGCGTTGTTCTGTATAATATCTCGTCATGTTAGACGCATCCATTCTGTCTGAAGTTTTTATAGCACAGCTGCTTGAAATTAAACATTTTAATTTCACAAAGCCAGTAAATTATTCCGATTTTTTTTGTCGATCTTTCTTCTAACGTAGAAAAACAGCACTATAGGTAGGGAATGGCCTAGAAGGAACGTGCATGCATACCGGGTTGTTAGGAAATGACGCATTCGAAGTATATCACTTAATAGTACAAATGAAAACAAACCAAAAAATATCCAAATATCCTCTCGTCACGTTCTGAGGTTATAATTTAATGATTACACAAACTTTTTATACCAGATTCTTTATATATAAGTATAGTTACAATTTTATTCTTTCTTCATAAAACAACTAGTTTCGTTTGAATCACTCAAACGTTTTCGGGTTGGTTGTTGGCATAGAACCGTTTTCATTGTTGCATTGTAGATTTTTGTTTTTAGTCTTATATATTTCCATTCCTATTCATACCATTTTAATCATATTTTTCCGCGCCGTATTTCTGTTTCCACATTCGTTTTCTTTGATATTATTTTGATTCTACGAGGGTAAGTCAATATGTAAGTGCAATAATTTTCTATTTCTTTTTAGGTTGGCTCTGAATACTGGTTTCGTCTATCATAATGTTGTTCGTTTGTCACATGCGCAACTCATTTCTCGTTTTCTGCTATAGTTCAGATGTTCATCATAACTTTTTTTACCTTTTTTTTTTTAGTTTGTCCTGTATATTTTCTTTTACATTCACATTTTATTTTTTATATTTCTTAATTCAGTAATGTGAAAAAAAAAAACTTGTACGACACGAATTTATAGATTATAAATTGGAGCTTATAGCAGTATAATTAATATAATGCAGAACATTGTGATATTGCTTCCTTTGCGAGCTACGATTAATCCTTTGAAAAAAGAGATATGGAAATATATATATATATATTTTAACTGAAAATCCTGGAAGGGAAGATAATTTAATTTTTATAAATGGTTGATACCTTAAACACCTAAAAAGCCGTAAACGTTTCGAATATTTGTTACTAAGTTACTTTTGTTTGTTTATGTGATATAATTATTTTTTGTAATAGCACTTTCTTTCTTGTACCTTCATATAAGGCTTCAGCAAACCAAAGAGCTGGCCGCGCTGGACGTGTTGCTGCTGGAAAATGTTTTCGCTTGTATACTGCTTGGGCCTACAAACACGAGTTGGAGGACAACACAATACCTGAAATTCAGAGGATTAACCTGGGAAATGCTGTGCTGCTGCTTAAAGCCCTTGGTATCAACGACCTCATACATTTCGATTTCTTGGATCCGCCTCCACATGAAACTTTGGTAAGTACTGCTTTAGGGGAAGGAAGTGAATGATTAAATACATTCATTGAAGAATTTCGACGGACATAAAATTTAATTGTGTTCAGAAGTTATGTGCATGTCGAAAGCGTAGACAGGATTTTTTTCTCATTTTGCATATGCCTGTGCGGGAAAGAAGATAAGACTTAGAAAGCATGTTGTCTTTGTATGATGTCCCAATGAAAATCTAAATCTTTTCTTGTGTAGGTTTTGAGTGTGATAGTTTTTTTCTATATATATAGATGTATGATATATATACTAACACAAAGGAAAACTGGGAGGGCAATTTAAGGTAAAATTATAAGAAAAGGGGATTACTTACAGCTTGTTGTTCTATAGGTGAACATACGCACACAATGACATATATAAGTACAGGAATCTTGAATATTTCGGTGATATCAATATATCATACCGCATATTTCTTCTTATATGTTCTTTACTTTCTTGATTATTGTGTGTGGTGTAATGCATATTCTTACTAGATATATGCTGTTCAATATGAATGACACACATGATCGCTGCATGAACGAACGACACTCTCTGTTTCAACCACTCGTTCAATTCGTGTAGTTATGTTAACTTATAAACAGACAACTTCGTCATCAACTATCAAAATGTACGTACACACAACGATACTTCTGCAGGCAGTTTTTATGCTGCAACCCTAATTTAGTTTAAGATTATAATATTACTTGCTGATTCCTTTGCTGCGTAAAGTGGTTTTACAGACACCTTTTAAATTACTGCTAAATTAGATATATACATAAATTGTAGATATACATGAATTATACAGTATACAAGCATACAGCATGTGGGTTCTTCGAGAAGGAGGAATTATTGCTTATTTTGTTTTGATGCGCATTAGACTGATGAAGTCCATTTTTCGTTCCGGAGGTAAATGTGTTGAGGCATTCAGAACTAGGTTAATTCACATACAAAATTTAAACTTTAAGGCACTTCGAAATGTTTCACATTATTCGAATTAATTATTACGTAGCGAAGTGAAAGTGTAATTATTATGAAAATTGTTCACTAACAGATCACTGCTCCTGACAAAATTTTCTTCAGTTCCTATTCTCATCGAAAAGCATATTTTGTCTGTTTTTCATTTAATACGTCGTGAAATTTGTTAACTAAACTGTCCAGCCAGGGCTTATATTGTTAAAACCATCATATTCGCGTGGTATGACAAAACCCTGAAAGAGAAAATCTGAATAACTACGCTTAGGAGTTTTAAATCCATTTGAGGCCTTCCAATGCCTCTTCAGAAATAATAACCTTACAGCTATAGCGCGCCAATTGGGTACTTCTCGTGGTTCCAAATCGTAGCTGCGTTCAACATATTATTAACTATTAAAAATATTTTCTTTCCGATTTATGGGTAGTTTATTCTCGATTATAAATCTAGCATGTATTGGTCTACAGAACTTGAAAGATTCATCGCTTGGATAACTCATCTAATGTAACAATCTGACTAGAAAGAAATAAAAAGCAATTTTGTGCTGTATTAGTAACATAACTTGTCAGTAGTATTTCAAATTGTAAGATTTCATCTGTAGACCTTATCTTTTTCTTTCCATAACAGTACAGAAGATAACACACACACACACTACTGTTGAGTAAATAGGCAGTTAAATACCGTATGTAACAAGGGCGTCGTGTGTTGTTTCTAGTCAGAAGCAAAAGCCACTGATGAAATAATTGACATGAAGACATACGCCTGTTTGGAACAAAAATGGTCTCTTCATCATAAGTTTGCTTGTTTTAGAGTAATTTAAGTGCCAATTGCATGTTATTACTTTTTCCACTCTGATACTAAGACAAACAGAAATTACTATGCTTACAAGGGAACAACCACAGATGTCACATGGATTTAGGAAATTTTGGTGTCATTCAAAAATCCTTAAATGTCTGTGTTTACTATGCTAAATGTAGCTGCCTGAATGAATTCTGAAAGAAATTATAAGTTCCTAAACTTTTCAACAGTCCTAAAATTTGGCCAGATATGGCACTGGAAACATTCGTAATTACATTCTGAGTGCTGAAAGGGTATGCGGTCAGAATTGTAAAAAAAAAATTCAGTTAAACATATTGCCAGGGACTGTAAGCACATGTAAAGCACAAATACGAGTATATTGCGGGTATTAGCAAACTTGTATGTTATTCTCTTTTATTTCTTAGGTTCTGGCTTTGGAGCAGTTATATGCTTTAGGAGCTTTGAATCACCATGGAGAGCTCACAAAACTTGGAAGGCGAATGGCTGAGTTTCCTGTCGACCCTATGATGGGAAAAATGATTTTAGCTTCCGAGAAGTAAGTACGGAAATAATTTTTCGTTAAGATTGACGAAAAAAAAATATTGTTTACTTATTTTATTGCTGTTATATATTATGTATTATGATTGATTATTGATGTTCATTATTCCTGCTAAAGCTCTTCATACTAATACTTGCTAATCGTTGCACCTATCAGGTTTTAAAAAGTGTCCAGGTTCAAGAGTCCCTAGAATGCCATAACCGCGATCATTCAAATAAATTACCAACTATAACTTCGAGAAAGAGCAGGGCTACGTAAATATCGCATACCATCGATTCATAGCTTAATAGGAATAATTTTATTTACATTATTCACAGACAAGAAAATATTAATGCAACAACCGCCTAACAGCTGAATCGCCTTACATTTCTGACAACAAAACATAGTTGCACGTCTTGCAATTAAGATCAAAAACACTGAAACTGCTGAACAAGACTATATTATTCGTAAAAAATAAATTACACGTAACGTTTCGACCTTCTAGCAAAGATCCTCTTCAGAGTGTATGTCTGAAGAGGATCTTTGCTAGAAGGTCGAAACGTTACGTGTAATTTATTTTTTACGAATAATATAGTCTTGTTCAGCAGTTTCAGTGTTTTTGGCCTTACATTTCATTGAAGCAATTCCCACGCGAATAATAATTCAATCATGTCTCACAGATTCTGCCAATCACACTTAATTTACAGCAATCAGTTACGCGAGTCCCACTGTTACATTTTCAATAGTCTTAAGTCTGAGACATTATTTCAATCTTCTTACTCAACAATCTGGTACTTGAAATTACTTATTCTCTGGAGTCGTTAACATGCAGTGACGTAAATACAATGAAGGGGGGAGGGGTATCCACACGCAGTAGTCTCATGAAACAATCTCTCCAACCGAGTTATTTCTGTAGCTTTGAAACATTTCGTAAACTCACGTACGATGCTGTGTTCCACCGACACACACACACACACATCCCTGACCTCGCTGGACCAAGCCCTATCCCAGCCGAGTCAGGAGCGTAGCAATGCAGCTTCAGCAAACTTCCTCTTGCGAGCTTACCCTTCTTTGCTTGTTTACCGAGAGGAAACTTGTCACATCCCTCTCCTTCCGTTAGCAACGGGGATAATCATCGTAACCACAACTTCTTACTACAGCCATGAGCCCCTCAAAATACGACCTCCAAAGAAGATAACTCACTCCGCGAGTTTAAGAAATTTAAAAACATTGTAACACTCTCTCTCTCTCTCTCTCTCTCTCTCTCTGTCTTCGCAGGACCCCATATCTGTTCGTCCCTGTCCAACTCCTACCCTCGCTTCAAGGCGATGGCCAAAGTAGCCGGAGACGAAAACATGTATGTACAACCAGAGTTACTTTTGAAACTTCGGGCTCTGCTGTGAACGCGAGGTACCCAACTCGGTACTTAGAAATTCTATCAGGGACCAACTTAAAATGACAAAGTTCCAACTTTAAGAAAATGGCCAAGTCCAACACGATGAAAACGACAGAGTCCCCCTCCGAAGGGGACTTAGAAATTTCTCTCTCTGCTACATTCTGACTACGCAGAAACAATAAGACCGTTAGAAGTGATGCATCTTCCAGGGTAGACTAAAGTAGACCAGACCGGCGAGTCGGCTCCAGATATATAGCATCAATTTCCCGCTTTACAGCGACATCGGAAACACTCGTGGTAGCAGAAACTTCTCGGACTCCGACGAGCACACACGATAGCTACCGAACTTTCACTCACTCACGAATACTGGCGATTCAGAAAGCTAGCTAAACAACACCAGTAAAAATATTTCCCCACGGTATCCCTTCCAAAATTACAAGAAAAGAGAGCAAACATAAGATAATAATCTTGTATTTATACTTAAAAAATGGCCCATTAATGAAAGATTATAGAAATATGCAGTTAATTTAAATGGCGTGATTTTTCTATCACGTCAAGATTGATTCTTAATTAATATGATTGATATTCTGTAAAATAAATTGTAGGTGCTTCTTCATTACTTCATCTTTGAAATTAAAACATGAAGCATAACACTTTGGAGGGAAAGAAATCAAAGGGGAGGGAGAAGGGTTCAAGTAACCCTTTAAAGAAAAAGTAGTGAAAGTGAAAAAAAAATATGTGAACTTGACTATTATTAAAACAGCAAGTTTAATGACATAACCAATATGTTGATTTAGCGGTTCGTACGTAGCTAAGAGTTATATCTGGTGCGTTTTCCAATCTCTTTCTAACAAGGTGTGAAAAACCCGGGTATTTGTGAAAAAAACCAACCCACCTGGGTCCAGGCGGGTTTTATTGGGCTTTTCCGTTTTTGTTTGTTTTTTTCTTCGGGTTTTAGAAATAAAATGTGAATGCATGGAAATGTAAAGCAGTGTACAGACCTCAGTAGTTCAGTCGGTAAATGTGTGTCACTACTGTGGAATCGGGAGGCTTGGAGTGGGCCTGTTCTGTATGGGCGCAACCTCACTTCAAGGTATGTGCACTAGATTTAAGCGACGGCGTGTTCGGGGTCCAAGTTAATTATAGATCCCGGTATTCCCCTGTTCAAAGGTGGTAAAAAAGAGGGAGAACCCCATTCGGGGTGGTCTCTCTGATCCGCCTGGGCAGGGTCTGATTTTTTAAAACATTTCTTTGAAGGCCTTTATAAAGGCAACTTTGGCTCAGAATTGGTGGAATGAGGAAAGTGGGAGGAAACGGGAGAATCCCGAGAATACCCATGCACATGGTGTTTGTTCACCACACGGCACAAGCCGGAGTCGAAGCAAGGACCCCACGCACCAGAGGTAAGCGCTCTACCACTGAGTCACCTCGTCCTGAGCAGGGTCTGAATTGCTGCCCAACCTTCCCAGTCCTTGTGGTCCAGGCAGTAACGTCGCGGACTTCGGATCGGCAATAGGTAGGCATGTGGGTTCGAACCCCACTGCCAACTATTCTGACTAAGGTTTTCCTAGGTTTTCTCTCAGTTTCACCAGAGGAATGCTGGAATGAAGAAAGTGAACCTTAACAAAGGCCTTACTAATACTTCCTTTATTTCAATATCACAAGATGATGTAGGGGTTCAGTTCGTTTTGTCGACAATCATTTTGTCGACAGATTACTTTGTCGACACCACTTCGTCGACAGGTACGTTTCGTCGACAAGCCACTTTGTCGACAACTCACTTCGTCGACAGGTACGTTTTGTCGACAGGTACGTTTCGTCGACAAGCCACTTTGTCGACAGCTCATTTCGTCGACAAGCCACTTTGTCGACAGCTCACTTCGTCGACAGGTACGTTTCGTCGACAAGCCACTTTGTCGACAGCTCTTTTCATTGGTAAGTACAGTTCATTGACAGTTTATTTAATTTACCGTCTTATTTCGCCGATGATAATTTTATGGGCACTATTTTCAATCAAGGCTATAGTCTAGTTTCACTCATAGAGGATTTAAGCGGTGTGTTTCAACTTATGCGTAAAAGAATACACAATATAAAATATTATTGTTTGGCTTTGCTGCAACATATATTACAAACTGATATAATAGCTTCTTCCTCCCCTATTGCATTATTTTTCTCGTGTCTCTGAACTATCCGGCTGGGGAAAAAGGTGATAGAAAATTTAAATCCAGAAAATTCATTTTTTGCACCACCTGTTGAGCATTATACTTTGAATTCAGAAATACAGAGCATATGATAATTACAAGAAAATATTAGAGAATTTTCTTGGTCTTGGGCGTCCGCAGGCAATAGTGCAAGAGGGCCATGGGCCCGGACATATTTTTTTTTAAAACTGATACTAAACATTCGTATATTTTTTGTAATAGAAATGAGATATGGGTTATTTTATTCTATGCACTGCAAAATTCCGGAAAATCAAGAAGGTTGTATGGAATAATACCCATGATTGAACAACGTTTAAAATGGACCAATTGGAATCCAGATAAGGGCTCGATGCATTTCCTAAGTGGACATGGACCATACAAATCGAAATTACATGAACTAAAGATAGTGGAATCCCCCGAGTGTTCTTGCGGACAACTTTCAACACCCGAGCATGTGGTTCTCCATTGCCCAGAAAATCACGTGAAGGCGGATGGAACTGTTGATGCTCGAATTGTGGATTTGAGAAACGAACTAAAGAACGTTGACATACGCGAAATAATCGAAGATGACAACAAAAGAACCTCCCTGGATCTGTTGGCTACCATCATCTCATATAAGGAGAAAGAAATCTATATGAGGAGAATGAGGAGGAACATATATGACCAAGAATGAAGACGGGAAACAATGCATATTGTAAATAATGTAAATAACGTAGTCGAAGAATGTGTGACGCGCGCGACCCGGGTACCAAGGGGAATACGCGGTGCAGGAGAAGCGGAATGCGGGAAACTCACATATAAGAATTCACACGAACTTTGTGGATTAAACATCTTTCCACGGCTATGGTTCTTACAAAATTGTGAGGACTCAACGCTAAATCGCGAACCGAAACCGGTATGCCCCGAGGCCAGCCGTTTAGCGTTGCGGGAGTGCGTGAGTGCGAGAACTTTCGGGATTAACGATTACTCATCCGCGAAGAAACCCCCAGTGCCTGACCACCAATCCTATGGATATGGATGGTAAGCGGAGTACCGAGGTAACTGGATTGGTAAAATTAATAGTGATGTGCAATTCGAAAGAAGTATGAAGTGTAGTGTGAATGTGCGGTGTGGTTGAAGATTCGGCTGTGAAGAAACTTCCAGGATAGGCCCCAATCTATACGGATATGGAGGGTGTGTCCCAGCCCCCTGGAATGAACTTTAACGGCTGACTTCCCTGGTGAGAATGGATGATGAGAGTGAAAGTAGCTAGGATAGTTAGGATTAGCTTAGAGTAGATAGGTGAAGGATAAAAATTAAATTCTGATACGGAGCAATTCATAGGGAATTAAATGTAAATGTAAACTATTATTAATACTTATTGTGATAATTTGCTGATGATATATATTTTTTTGGTTTAAAATGTATTGATAGAGGAACTGAAGTCCATATAAATGAATGATTGTTTAGTGTCCTTGTATTTTGTATTTGAATTGCTTCTATTTTAGAAATATTTTATATATTATTAATGAGTAGATTACGGAAAATGAAGTATAAATTTTTATTAAGATAGTTACACAGATAGCACAGTGCGGGAAGTGATTTCAATAACGTAATTTTGACTGTATAAATGAAAAAAAAACTGATACTAACAATAATAACTAGACAACTATGTAAGGACTAATAACACCGATATATAGGATTAGTAAGGAAGACACTTAAGAAAATACTGAAGTCACAACATAAAAGCAGGAATTAATAAAGTGAAAAACATTAATAAATAATAGTAAAATTTAACCCAAATAAATAATTACTTGATACATTAAACCACTAACACAGTGTACTTAATATATGATTGTATTTTGTTACAGCTCAGGTCCATGTATGTACGTATTGTAAACTGAAATGAA
>JAGDQP010017052.1:1462-12516 GCA_022664845.1 Lepisma saccharinum
TAAGGATCCAAAATATTTTATAATAGTGTTATTATACGGCGAAATCACCAGATCTTGTATTTGCTGGTGCTATACATCGAATTTTTAAGGGTCCTGTCGTAAATGTGAAATTGCCGAACACATGGATACGTTGTTCAAAAATATAGTAATTAAAATATATTCTCGTCAGAATTTAATGGTAAATGATTATTTAAATATTCTAATATAATATTCAATAGCTTTACTCTTTTACTTTTGCAATTTTTTAAGTAATGATAAAGACATATCAAACGATGGAGTGATTCTGACAGAGCCCCTTCCTCTCAATAGGATGTTTCACTCCTCCAAATTCTCGAGCACATTTTTTACATTAAAAATCTATAGAAATCCTGCAAAATGTTACCTCTACCCCCTCTAATTGTAGTTTCCCTCTAAAAATGAAAATCCTTGCACAATCTCTGAATCTATGTTTATTTAGGATACATCAGTTCAATTGTTTTATGCGAGTGAGCGATATTTTTCTAATAGAATATTTCTAAAATTTGAAAAGCTACCCCAACTCAGTTCGTACCGTAGGTTGAGAATATTATGTGGAGCGCTACCTCCACATACCCCATGTGGCGTCCAAGGTGCGTGCGTATCGCAGAGGGGACAGCTTTACTTTTTTAACTTTTACTTATTTTGTTACCGTAGTTACAATTGTTACATTTTATCACCTCCTATTGTGCTTGAGTGTACTAGATGACTAACCTTTCACTTAATTCTCTCTGATGCCTTGGTATCTGAGGTACAAAGTCTTTTTTCATCCCAAAACTTCTGCTTACGAAGTTATGATATGTACGCGAATTAAATACCACTATTTAAAAGATATCTACGTCTAGAAGATAATTTGTTGGCGTTTCCTCCAAACGAAAAACACAAAATGACCCTTTCAAACACAAAAAAGAACATGTATATTTCCAAATTCAAAGTGTGCGCAGAATTACCGTCTGAATATTAAGTATTTTGTTACGCTGTTTCTCGCGATGGACCGTACCGGTAACATTGCAAATCTTCCTCCAAAGCTTTTAGTTGAGTAAGCGCAATTCTATGTTTATTTCTTCAGAATATTTAACTCGTCAATACAATCGACACATTAGCGCATTGAAACAACAAATGTGTTAGCAAGCATGTTCTTTATACCAGAACCCACAGCACGTGTGCAATTCCATCGGCAGACCAGTCGCCGCGTGACATCACAAACTACCCTCAGCTTCAGAGAGGCAAAAAAGGGGCGTGTTTGACCAATTCCTTGTGTAGAATTGTCTTGGTCTAAACAATATATATATATTGTAGTCTTAACAAGATATAAATATTGATATATTGTAGTCTTAACAATCTGGTAGAAAGTTCGAGAGGTAAATCCTGATATCAAAACAAGAAAAAACGTTCATATCAACACGTGCCCTATCGTGCGTAATTTCGGCGCTAGAGAGCCCAAAAAACGTCCAAAACTGTATTTCAAGGCGATTTGTTTCGAAAACTAATATCCGTAGAGCTTGCGGTCCATCGTTTTGTCAAAGAAATCGGACCTGTTCGTTCGGCAAAATGTTCATGTCAGAAGTGATGGGAAAGTGCATGAGAGATTCCCGAGAGAAATAAGGGATTCCCCAAGAATTGAACCGCGAAATTGGGTCGATCAGAGCAGAGAATAATACTACGTTGATTGCAAGTCGATACCTAACGTAGGTGCAAGATTGGGAAGGAATAAAGAATGTTATGCATTGTTGCATAATAGCAGAATGTATTTAAAGACGATTTATTTCGAACAGTAATAGCTATAGAGCTGCGGTCTATCGTTTCGTCAAATAAATCAGACTTGCTCGTTCAGAAAATGCACATGTCAGAAGTGATGGGGAAATGTGCGAGGGATTCCCGAGTGAAATTATGCAACCATGCAAAACATTCTTTATTTCTTCCCCATCTTGCATCTGTTCGAGTTATCACCTTGGAATCAACGTGGTGTTGTTCTCTGGTAGGAAGTCATCGTCTACCTGCTCTGTTCGACCCGCATTCATCGTGCAATTCTTGGGGAATCCTCTCCAATCCCTCGCGCACTTTCCCGTCAGTGCTGACTTGTGCATTTTCTGAACGAGAAGGTCCGATTTCTTTGACAAAACAACAAGCCGCCAGCTGTACAGCTATTAGTATTCGAAATAAACTGCCGTGAAATAGTTTTGAATATCTTTGGGGCCCTCTTGAGCCGAAACTGCGCATGAGAGGGCGCGTAACATGTGAGAGGTACTGGGATCGTTACCCAGCATCTCCACCACGTAATGATTTCTTACTTGTTGTTGTTACTTCGTAATGTAGCGATGGGATCGTATACGACGTGATAGCACTGTCATAACAATATACGATATAATATTATGGTAGAGTCCTTATGACCGTAGATCGTTTAATAGAATGGTTATTTAGTGAATAAATAGAGCAAATGCTTATATACGTTTTTACCGACACCAGTTTATTATAAAGTTCCAATATACTATATATTATACAATGTGTTATACATATAACAATCTGAGCGTCCCGAACATGGGCTATGTAATTAATAATCTAATGGATCACCTCTTGCAATGATATTTAACTTAGGTTTAGGAAAGGAGATTGTTCCTAGAAAGGATACTAACTCCAGTCCGAGCTAGCAGGTAAAGGTATACCCGAATACGAAACCAACACTCTACCAATTAAGGTACGGCCGCTTGGAAGAAAGCATACTCGTTTCGAAGTTTATCACATGCACGCACACACACACACACACAAATATTTGTCTGGAAAGAGAAAGATTTTAATTTATCTCCGATATTGTCCATATGATGCTCAAATATTAATTCTTTTTTCTGTGTGTATTAAATATATATATATATATATAAACTAAATTTACTATAACTTAGCACACAACATATTTTGTGTATTATGCTACTAATATCTTCTTTGGAACCTAAATAACAACATAATATCAGAAATTACGAATATTCTCATATAAAGCATAAATATTGTTCATCGTGCCCCATTTTAAAGAACTGATAGAAACAGACGTTTTTTCTTGTCTTTTGTGCGTAGCATTAGTGTTCTATGGAATACTCGATTCACTAAGAAAGAAATAATTACCTAGTACCACAGGTTTCAACGTTCATTTTGGTTTCTCCGTGTTCAGCAAGGATCTTTTCTATTTGACAGTTTAAATTACATCTTTCAGTAAATTTCAACTAATGCCCAACTAAAGTAAAAATTGCGTTACGTTCCCAGTTTTGGTGTTTCAAATGCGATTCTCTTACTTTTTTCATTATTTCCTACGTACTACAAGAAACCATAAATATCTTTCCAGAAGCCAGAACTTGCGATAATGATTTATCTTAAAGAAAAGAAAATTCCAACCTTTGCTCGTTCACGCCCAGACTCTCAGAATCACTCATCGCCCACTGTACGTCGGTTGGGTGGCCTATCTTGTAGGCATAGAGAAACATCATGTATAATAAAGTCATGTAAAGATTACCAGGTGTATGCATAAGTAGTTTCCGGTTGAACTAAGAGATGGCGCCAGCGAAAAGTACGCAGCGTATTAATTTGACACATACGTCATTTTGTTCGTCTGACATTAAACTACTAACACACACAAGTTGAGTTTGCCAACAATTAGTGTCTTTGTGTTATCGTTCAGTGATCATGTCGAAGTTTGTGCCTGAAAAAGAACATTTGCGGCACGCATTGCTTTTCTTATTTAATCAATAGAAAAAGGCTGTTGAAAGTCATCGTTTGCTGGTAGAAACATATGATGAATACGCTCCATCGATTAGAACATGCGAGACATGGTTTCGACAATTTAAAAGTGGTGATTTCAATGTGAAGAAACAGTGCGCGCTCTGGTAGACCACAAAAGTGCGAAAACGAGCAATTGCAGGTGTTAGTGGATGATGACCCAACTCAAACTCAACAGCAATTGGCAAAAGCATTAAATGTGTCACAAGAAACAATCAGCAGGCGTTTACGAGTAATGGGGAAGATCAATAAACTGGGTAAATGGGTCCCACACGATTTGAATGAACGTCAAATGGAAAATCGCAAAGTCACTTGCGAAATGCTGCTTTAACGCCACGAAAGAAAATCCTTTTTGTATCGAATTGGGACGGGTGACGAAAAATGGATTTATTTTGAAAACCCGAAGCGGAAAAAATCGTGGCTTTCACTTGGCGAAGCCGGTTCTTCAACACCAAGGCCAAATCGCTTCGGCAAGAAGACCATGCTTTGTGTCTGGTAGGACCAGAGCGGTATTGTGTATTATGAACTCTTGAAGCCCGGCGAAACCGTTAATGCACAACGCTCTCGCCAACAAATGATTAATTTAAATCACGCATTGATCGAAAGACGACCGGAATGGGCCCGAAGACATGGCAAAGTGATTGTGTTACACGACAATGCGCCGTCTCACACAGCAAAACCAGTGAAAGACACCTTGAAATCGTTTGGATGGGACATCCTTTCGCACCCACCATACTCCCCAGACCTGGCGCCATCTGACTATCACCTCTTCGCAACAATGGGGCACACGCTCGCAGAGCAGCACTTCAGCAATTTCGAAGACATTGGAAAATGGCTTGACGAATGGTTTGCCGCAAAAGACAAGCAGTTTTTCCGGCATGGTATTCATACATTACCTGAAAGATGGGCGAAATGTGTAGAAGCCGATGGCCAATATTTTGAATAAACCAAAATTAAGTTCCCTTGAACATTACGTGTTTTCTTTACCACAAAACCCGGCAAAAACTTATGCATACAGCTGGTATATTGGCCACAATAATACAGTCATGGGAAAGTTATTAAGGGAACAGTTATTTAGTTTTTTTAAATAAATTTTATGTATGGGCTAGATCGACACCTATAACCTGAGCCTCTCACTTGAAGTCCATCAGAGATGTCACACCTGAGTGTTTGGCCCACAAATATCAGTTAAAAACTAAATGCTATGTTTCAATATTACCTTTTTCTGTGACTGCACAACTTGCATTTGGCTCTGCTGAGCAGAACTTGTGCCTCCTTAAGTCAAAGCTTTAATTCCTGGCGATCGACATCTTTCTATGTGAAAATAAAATATGTAAAACAAGTCATATTTGTTTTAATACATTTGAGATTAAAATTCAGATGAACAAAATAGATCAGTTTTTTCTTGTGCTTAAGTTATCAAAATCTCCCCCCCCCCCTCCATCAGATAGTTTTACAAAGTTGGAGGGGATACAGAGTTTTAAGCATTGTTTTATACACGAACAATTTTTTTTTTTCATGATTATTTTGTGTTGCATGTAGTTTACTATTAATTATACACTATGTTGAATCACCAAGAAAAATGCGTAAAAATACAAATTAAAAGTTCAATTTCTGAGAGTCATAAGCCGAATAAAATAAGTCCCATGTAAACCAACGAAGGGAACATAAGAAGATGGCGGGCATGAGCTTCACCCTTAACGTTGGATTCAACTGTGTTCAGTTTGCAAACAGTTTCCTCTCTTATCCACTATGAATAGCTATTAGCTTAATTCAGTAAATTCACAATATCCTGCATTAATTCGATGGAAATCCTAACTTCTGGACATTTTTGGAAATAAGGTTCTCAAACGGATTTCCTAAGAACGGCTCCTGAAGGGAGATCCCCATAGTTTGATGGGATGTCGCTTAAACGTTTACGGAACGTCTTTGTTCTATGTTTGTGTCAGGAGAGACCTGCACTTACGTATTCTCACAAGTTTCCCGCAAATATTCCCCGGAAACCATGACGTCGAAACATTTGTGAATGTGTTGTTCTTCCGGAGATATTCCGCGAAAATTAATTTAATAACACGGGTGGGATATTTCTTGGGTCCAAGTGTCGTTTTTGTGCTTTAAGAAACATTCCCAAAATATATAATTCAATGAATTAAGTTTAATTAAGAGTTTAAAATAAACAATAAGTTTGTTTCTTATGTATTAAGAGAAAATACCACCGAGCCGCCGTAGCTCAGTGGTAGATAGATACAGATACATTTTATTAATAATAGTATAGAATTTACAGATTACATAAATTTAGGTGGAACCGAGCAAATGCTGTTTATGGTTCCTCCTCTCAATAATTGTTAATTTCTTACAAAAATGGCGAAAAAAATACAGTGGTTATATAATAATATAATGATATGAATGATTATACAAAAACTACAAAATGAAAAACTACAAATAAGTTGGTTAAATAATTAAATGTAAACATCTCTGAAGATTATAATTATATAAAAATTGCATGACAATATACTAAATAAAATGTACTATTTTTACAATTCAGTTTGGTTTTGTTGTAGAAAGTTGCTCACTTGTTTTCTGAATGCTTTATAAGTTGTTGCTGTTCTTATGTTCAAGGGTAAGGAATTCCAAACACTAATACTACTAAATGTGAGGCTTCGTAATCCATAGTTCAAACGTGGTCTGGGTATTGTTAACTGATTGTTTGTTATTGCTCTTGTTCTTATAGGGTGTGTTAAAGCTGTTACTCGGGACGATAATAAAGTAACATTGTTATTGAGTATCCTGTACATTAGACAACAAAGTCTATATAAATAAGTTTCTCTAACGTCTTTATTTGAAGATCTTCAAATAGAGGACGCGTATTCGCCAGATAGCCTGCACCTTTGATTATTCTAATTGCTCTCTTTTGCAATGCAAATAATTTTCGCTTGTATTGTTTATTTAAATTCCCATACCATGATTCAATGCTATACGAAAGGTATGGGTGTACAAAAGCATAATAATATACCTTAGTTACATTTTCGGGAAACATCCGAGAAATTTTGAAGAGTAAACCAATGTGTAGCGACGCTTTTTTGCTTATTTCTATGAAGTGTTTTCCCCATGTGAAATGTTCGTCGAACCATGTACCTAGATACTTTGTATTTGAAACTGTGAGTATGTTTTCGGAATTGATAGAAATCGGATAGTATTTAATATTTTCTGTTTTATGAATGTTCCTGAAATATACACATTTCGTTTTTGCGATATTCAACGTTAATTTATTAATTTTGAACCGTTGCTCTAATTTTCCTAAGTCGTTATTAATTGCCTTTTGCACTAAATCAAGTGTGGATCCCTTCTTGTATAATTGTGTCATCTGCAAATAACAGACATTTTGATTCACTTAAAATTTCCGGCAAATCGTTAATATATAACAAAAATAGTAACGGTCCTTAGACAGATCCCTGTGGTATTCCACAATTTACTGCTTTTAAGTTTGATGTCGCCTTATTAACATAAGTGTATTGCTTTCGATTTTGCAGATAACTTTTGAAGAGATCGTAAGCAATACCACGTATTCCATAACTATATAGCTTCTGAAGCAATATCTTATGATTTACCGTATCGAATGCTTTCTTTAGATCTATGAATACCCCTATTACGTACTTGCTCTCGTCAAGGGCTTCAGAGATGTAATTTGAAAGATTGCTGACAGCAAGCTGGGTACATTTGTTTTTCTGAAATCCATATTGTTCCTGTTTTATAATCTTGTGATTATCAATGAAACTCGTCATTCTTGAACATATAGCTTTTTCAAACACTTTGCTTAATATAGCTTAGAGCGTTGGCATAACATTCAGGAGGTCCTGGCTTCGATCCCAGAGGCCGACCATCCTGACTGAGGTTTTTCCAGGGTTGTCCTCAGTCACACCAGGCAAATACCGGCATGTTACCTTCAATATAGTCCCTGGCCGACACCTTCCCGAATCTTTCTCGGTCTGAGCCTTAGATGCCTAAAGGCCATAAATAAAAATTCAAGAGAAAATAGTTTTTACCTTCTGCTTATTCATTAGCTGGCATCAATGAAATATGATACGATATAACATTGCGCAAGAAATTAAATCTTTAAAAAGCTAATAATTGATCTACCTTTTCAGATAAAAAAAAAATGTTATCTATTTTTTTTTTCAGTTGGCTCAGCCACAATATGCTTCCATACATGCTAACTTGTCCGAAGGGTGGGAAGACAATGTATCAGGTCAAAATCTTGACTTCAAAGTTCTTCCTCTATCCGGAAAACCAGTACTAGTCAAAATGGATGAAGGATTGGTAAGTTATTACGCTCACTCCTTCATATTCTATGTAACAGGAAAATATTTCAAATTTAAAACGTTTAGAATATTGAGCTCAAACAGTAGATCGTAAAATAACACGTTAATGGCAATAATAGTATATTTTATGAACTCAAATTTGCTTTTCGGAAAATCATTTGTAAGAGATCTTTGAGAGATAGGTGTAGGTGTTCTTGATGAAAACTGGCTTGATATTGCCCAGGATAGAATCCTATGGCGAACGTTTGTTATTCTGGCCATGAACTTACAAGTTTCTTAAGCTATAGAGTTAGTTAGTTAAAGTTATATTTAATAAATTTAACACTGAAAATATATTAGATTAATGAAATATAATTTAATATTTTAATCTATAATTTTAGGTGAAAAACCTAGCTTCTCCCAAAGAAATGGATATATGGGAAATCAATATCTATAAGGCTCTAGTAAGTCAACTGCAACTGGATATACAAGAAAAAAGTGATACAACCAGACTAAGGTCGAACACAATCCCGCAAACGGACAGTCACAAGACTTCGTATAAAACTATGGAGGTAATATAAACCGAAAGCAATGTTATTATATTTGTGTTATAAAGATTAAATTAACATAAATTATTATTCTGTTGAGTACTTTCAGAACCTAATAAATATGCAGCCTTCAGGGATAGCAGTAGCTAAGTTTCTTTTATAACAAATACCCTAACTTTGTTTCTATGACGCATCATATAATGATAATTTAAAATAAGCCACCGAGTTGAATTCATGTCATTAAAAATTTTGATTAATAAGGACGTAATAAACATTAATACAATTTAAGAAGAAACAACGTGTAATAATCAAACTTAGTCAAGCAATGTAATTAAAGACTTAGAGTAATTTTTTTTTTAAAAAAATAGTCGTCTACTGCCTTTTAAGAATAAAGGTTTAAATTGATATGGGAAATGTTATTTGTAAACGAACGGCTACATCCATTAAATAAAATAATAAATAACGTAGATACATCCATATCAAAATATAGACTTTCAACTGCATAGGAACCATAATATAGGCCTAAAGTTTATGAATAATAGGAGACTATTTATTATTGATCATAGGCACGCAAATCACAGAAACCTATGGCATGAACACACCAGAAAACCATAAGGCATGCTCCAATTTATGAATTTGTAATAAGGTGCTGGTATAATGTAATTTCATTGTTACAATTACTTAAGATTAATTTCCATATCAGCTAAGACTGTGTCAATATACTTACAACTACGGGCTAAGACCATGTCAATATAGAGGGATGGAATCCCTTGTCGTGCACATCATTCGGGGAAAGGAACTTTTAAGGTAGCGGCAAAGGATTATGGTCTAGGTACCACATTCGTGTGGTGTAACTTGCTGCAACCAATGGAAAACCGTAATCAGAATGTAGAATGTTGTAGAAGTTTCTTTTACAAAAACAACAATAGTCAATTTTTCATTTTTAAAATTTAGCAAGAATAAACCCTTCCAAATTCCATGTTTTACTTACCTTTGTGTTGTTTCTGTAAAAAAAAATTAAAAAAAAATTAAATTATTAAATTTTTAGTATTTCGACCTGTGTATGATTTGTTAGTCACGATTGCTCTTACAAGATCAACTTAATATTGTCATACCAGATTTATCTACGATTATGTTACTTTGTCACTATATAGCTTCCCTTATTAACTTTTGGAGCTGTTCATGGGTTGATTTTCTGCTATATTACAGGCTGAAGTTGCTGGCAAATGTGAAGTACAGTACGACATTTTACCTCTGCCAGAATACATGATTCTGATCAAACCTTGGATGACTCCTATTGCTAAGCTGGAAAACGAAGATCAGCAATTCTTGGAAATTATAAAATTAACAAACTTCAGTAAATGCGAAAAAAGACCAGGCTATAACTTCGGAATCCCAGCTGAAACAAAAGGACGACCTGGACAAGCAGAGATGGGCGATTTCTTAACGGTAAATATAGCATAGGTATTCGCTAACCTTCGTCTAGACGTTTCCAACCACATGAAAGCTTTTGATATATCAAGTTCTAAAGCAGCCAGTGAATCTTATGAAGCTACTTGGTATCTCGAAACTTACATACGGTTAGAAACAAGTGTGTGTTTATTGCTTTTGAAAACTAAACTCACTGTTAAAAAATCGGAAAGTTCCTTGAAATGTCCAGTATTTGCAATAAGTCTGGAAAAGCACCAAGCGATTTATTTTATTTATTTATTTATTCATTACATAACACCACAGACAATATGCCTAATTACAATGTTTTAGTATACATGATAGCAATTACAGATACAAAAGACCATATTACAGATCATATTACTTCAACTACAACATTTTAAATACTTTACCACTCATTCAAAATATACATAAATTAACTTTCGGTTCGGTTTTGTTATAGAAAGCACTGATTGTTCAAATTGGGGATTTATGTAAAATTTCAGTCTTTTCCTTTATGCAATAGAATGTTCCATTATTACACAATCTTGTTTTAGTGTTTGGGACTCGAATGAAAATTTTCGGGATTAAATAAGTACAATCAATTTGATTGTGTATTAACTTTTATAGGAATAACAAATCGTTTAGACGTCCTCTTTGTTCCAAAGTTTGTATATTAAAATTGCTTAGTTAGACATTTGAAAGCATTTATTCTGTTAAATCAAACAAAAAGTGTGAAGAACTGACTAGTGTGAATCACATAGATTTTGATTATGGTGATCTCTTAAATGAACGCAAACATCTCAAGCACTACATAATTCTTGATGAGAAATGCTATACTTTTCCTGCATTGAATAGAAAAATCATTACAGGTTGTTTGAAATGTATGTTTCCCAACGTTGAAATTGCACTTAAGAATCTAGTTTCTGCATGATTGTGACCAAATGCAAGTACAGGGGAAAGTTCATTTTCAACATTGAAATTCACAAAGAATCACCTTCGT
>JAGDQP010017052.1:13217-24740 GCA_022664845.1 Lepisma saccharinum
TATTAACCATACTTATAATAAAAATAAAGATTTTACCAAAATTAAATAATTATGCCCAAAACAGTCCAGCAACTGTATTTTTTAAGGAGGCGGCCACGCGCTATGATAATTTGCAGAGCCAATCAATGAAAATGTACGTATCACCTCTGTAGCTTAATCAGCTCCGTTTATTCTCCAGCTTCCAACAAAACATCGTGAATTATGTGTGTGATGGAGATTATTATCAAAATTATAATGATATGGCTTGTAATATCAGTTGGTATTATCATTTATTTAAGTTTGAAAGTGTACCTAGTGTCCCAAAATTTACGCACTTGCTTTTTATACTACGTTAATATTAAACTAAAAATCATTGAGACATCGTTCTTGCACTGAAATTTAGCCCTGTATATTGGAAACATTTTCAACAACCAACGAAATATCAATCGTCATTCAGGAACGGTTGTAAAAAATGTTGGAGGAGTCGGAAAACCCTAAAACTTAATGTGCGAATTAGGATTGTCCGTTGTTCGTTACATGAAAATAGCAAAGAGGAGGATAATTGGATTTAGTTTTATCCCAGGATTACCGGTTGCAGCCAGGTTGGCCTTTTTTTTCGCCGCTCGCTACTTTATTCTTTTTCTTTGAAAATTACATAGTTATATAGACAGAGAGGTAAAATACTCCCCTCTCAGTGTCACTCCCATCAGCATGGTTGTCAGAGTCTATTCTAATATTGAAACAAGTTAGCGCTACTATTCTACTATCAATCGCGAAGGCTATCATCTCACGCACACATTCATTTTTAATAAAATGGGTTTGCAACACTGAGAACTGGAGTGCTTAGGGACAGGAACACGCACAGTATGTTCCCATTGTGTCAAATAATGTTCAGGCCAAGTTTGGTGCAGATACATCTAATGCCATGGAAGCAATTGGAAAATTGAATTTATTTTTTTAATTGTTGGAAACACTGATAATTGCGGCGACTATTCAAGACGGTTTCGGAAGCACTGAGCTATAGTGAAGCCAAGACCTCTTTAATGACACATCAACCACGTCACTACACCTTGTGGAACATACGATATATATTTGGACAAAGGTTGGCAAAACTGACAGTGGGGACACCCACGGAATTTGTTTGTTGTGTAGAATAATGTTTATGCCAATTTTAGTGCAGATAAAATGTCCCCAAGCGCGTGGTTAATATGTTAAAATTTCCTAATGTACAGGGCTATATTTCAGGGCAAGAATGATGTCTCATGTTTTTTAGTTTAATATTCGTGGTCTATAAAAGCAAGATGCGTAACTTTTAGGAAACTAGGCACAGTTTCAAACCCAAATAAATTATAATGCCAGCAAATATTACAAGCCGTGTCATTACAATTTTAATAATAATCACTGCCACACATATCACTTACAATGGATTGTAGGAAACTGAAAGGAGTACGGCGAAGGATTGCAGCTTGTGAACATCGGAGATCTGAGGCTCTGCGGAAGTGAATAGTGCGGGAGTGTGCCCAGCCGTGTGATACACATACATACACTACACGCCCATACATTTACACATTCTTTTACATTACACCCATATACATTCCTTCTTTCTTACATTTTCATTTTACACACTTTCCCACTCCCTCACTTTTCCTTCCGAACTTCTGCCCCAAATCCGTCCCAACTCTACCGGATTTGACGTTTTACCCTGCTTAGACCTTTTTAACTCCTTACCCGATCATGACATTTTAACTATTTTTTTTTGTTCGCTTATTCCGGGGAACAAGCCAACTCCGGTTGCGAACGGACTTTATTTAGTACTCATTACTTATTCGTATTCTTACTAATTAACATATTATACTTGTATTGACTGGAAAGAAAGGTGCATTATTTTACCGGTTCCATTTATCTCCTCGTGCCGAGGAGTCTTGAAGAAGAAGAAAAAGAAGAAGAAACTGAAAAAGGAACGGAGTTGAGTAAGCAACAGAGGTGACACGTATATTGGCAGACAGTAGATAGTCAAACTATAACAGCGCGCGGCAGCCTCCTTAAAAATATTGTTACTGAGTTATCTTGGGTATAATTATTTCAATGTGGAAACAATCATGAACCTTACTGTACGTATCGTTAATAAAAATAATAATACTGATAAATGGAGGAAAAGTTACAATTTTTTACTAGAGGAACCTAATTATTGGCTGTTTTTTGACAAAACGATTTTTTTATTCAAAAATTATTAAAGATATGGATTTTTGTCAAAACATTTATTAAAGAGAATTTTACTATCTACAATTTTAGAAAATAATTATTGTCTTGCTGTGTTTAGTAAGCTAGTTATGATTTATTCCGTGATTGGTGTTTTCTGGAGTTCCCCCCTCCTCCGCAGTTATCGCCCACCCCCTGTGGGAGACTACATGGTTTTTCATAGTCAATAAAATCCCCAGTACCAAAATCGAAACTCAGAATCACTGAATTTTTCAGTGCACAGTCAACGTATTCTCGCGACTCGTCTAGTATGTTTGCATTACTTAAATCGGCAAACTATTCTGGCGCTAGGCAGCTTCTTTAAAAACACAGTTACGGTCATAAACATGTTTTTTTTCATAATTATTTTAATATGGGGAAAAGCATTATTTTTGTTATACGCATTGTCAAAAAAATAAAATAATAATACTGATAAATGGAGGTAAAATTGCGATTTTTTACTCGAAAACCCTAATTTTTCGCCGTGTTTGAGGGGGTTCAACGTGTTTTTAGGTAGGTATCTCCTGACTTTTGGTACTTGAGTGAATTGTTTATTAGAAAAAAGTAGCATACTTACTACTCGCTTTTTAATGAACTTAATGTTCAAGTTCGAAAAATTTATGTTTATTTTATAAATAATAATGTTTACGTCTAAATCCAATAATATTTCTCGTTTCCATGGGTGTCTGCGCAAGTAGGAGCCCCAGTTTATATTGCTGTGCTCAGGTGCCCACAATGATGTTTGACGGTCCAGCTAACCCGTTCGGTGGAACTCACTAGTCGCGCTCAACACTCTTAGGGTAAAGACAAGCCGAAGATGCCTCGCTGTCGAGGTTTAAGTCGCGATTGCTGCCTCGATGATGGCACAAACACATGGATTCAAATGTGTAAGCGCATGCCGGAGATATACGCTACATCGCGACCTGCAGGTCGACCGCGATCGTGAATTAGTGGCCGCGGTGATGAGCCGCAAGTAGATTCCTGAACTGCCCGCAGGGCATTCAGAGGACTTCTAGTCCAAATGACTACTTTCGTCCTTTGAATTTAAGTATTTATTTGAAGTTTTAATATTATGTGGATTCACTAGATGAACTCTGCACCAGGATCGCACCGCCGGCATCCAAACGAACAGCCAGAGAAACACTGGTATTTAATTTACTATTTTGGGGTCCAAAAACGCTTGAACTGTAAGTGGTTACCTGAATATTAAATGTTATTTGTTTGAAATTATTATGTTTGGTATTCCTTTACTTTAATGCAAGGAAATGTACAACATGTGTACAAGAGCCAATTTTCAAGTATTTTTTCTCAAAATTTATGTATTTGATTTAAATTAATTTTGTTGAGAGAGTAAGATTGGGTAAAGAGGATAAAGAAACGATTCTATAGTCGTATGAACTTATTTTTTTTTTTTTTTTGTAGTATCTTCTTTTTTATTTCGTCAATCTCGCAATTTGTTGAACGTGCTCCTGTTGAGAATTTGGTTTAAAAACGAATCGTTCGGATTTTTTTTATTATTTATGTAATAAACCCTGTGAAATTTTCTATTTTGTTCATCATTTGTGAGATGTTGCTGTGCTGTAAGCTTTATTTTTTGTGTTGTTTTTTCTGTATTTGAAGAATGGTTGCACGTAGGTAGACTGTAAAATATTCAATCTGAACTGGAAAATCTCCTCCGAAGCAAGATTGATAATATTTGAATTATTTAGTAAGTGACTCCTTGTCCTGCGGGATACCTAAAGTTAGAACAGTAGAAATTCATCTTGTTATGTTTTCTAAAAAAAATTCCAAAATATTGTTGGTATTGTTTTCAGTATTTGAGCTGAAAGTATCTTCTGCATTGTTAATTTGTGTCCTATCTGTTGATTCCGAAAAGGTAGGCTTATGAACCGTCCTGCCACCATCCCTATATATCTTTTGTGGTAGAAAATTCTTCCTGTCGTTCGGTCTATTTGGGCAGTTGGAAGCGCCAGTGCGATGCCCTTTGATCTTGCAAGTTCCGCAAAAAATCTTGTTTGTGATTGTTTTACATGTAAAACTTCAGTGGTTTCTTCCGCATTTGTAGCAGGAAGGATCATTCTTACAAGGGAAGTAATTGTGGTATTTTTGACAATTAAAGCAGGGAGATGGTTTGCCATTTGAAAGGGATTCCTCCACTTATATCTTGAAAAACCAATTGTTAAACCATTTGTGATTAAATAGCTGATTAGTTCAGGGTTTTTGGTGAATAATCTAATCAAGGTCCTTTATCGTTACGAATACGCGTAATATTAGTGAGTGGCATTTTTCTTTCCTTAATAAGATGTTGTTTTAAATCATCTATTTGTAAATCTCTATTTACTTCTCGAACCACGCAGATGAAAGTGGTTGTGGTGGATACTCTTTGAGGATTGGTAGTCTTTCATCTGTTAATTTCATTGTTGTCGAGTGTCCAAAATCTCTGGATTTGAATGTTTTTTGGAAACAGATTTTATCATCCTTATTTTTTAATATAATTTTGATTCCTGTTTGTTTCGAGGTTGGATGAACTGTCACATGCAAATCTGGAAGCCTACTCTTAACCATTTTATAAAATGTCAACGGGTTTTCAAGATCCGATTTAATGTTCTTTAATGTTATAACACATTTGGTGTTTTGAATTTCACTATTTGTATTATCTGATAATGATTCGGTTTCTTTTCCCTGATTGTTATCAATGTCCTGAACTTCATTATTTAAGCTTGTATAGATGTCCGTGCGAGGATCTGAATATTTAGTGGAATATCTGGGTGAGAACGGGCTAGTGCGAATTACAGGATTGCTTACTTTGGGTGAATGACGGCAGGTAGGTGTAGGAGACATGTCAGTTGATTTTTGCCTTGTGGATTCATTTTCTGGAGAACTTGTTTTAGAATATGTAGGTTGAGGTATATGAGAAGGAGAGGAATGAGATGTGTTGGAACATGCTCCATCGTCTTTCAGTTTTGACGCAGTTTGTTTGTTTGAAGAAGTTTGTTCAGGTTCTACTTCTTCCCGGATCTGATGCAATTGTCCCCAGCTGTTATCGGTTTTCTTCTTCCTGACAGGAGTTTCTTGTTTTGGAGAGTTTTTCTTCAAAAAGTCTTGTCTTGTCTTGTTGAGGGTTGCTTGTTGGTGCTTTTGTCTCTTGATCCTTCTTTTGATTTATTTTCTTCTTTTTGTGGAGATGAACTGCTTTCTCTACTGCTTCTTTTCCCTTTTCTTCTGCCCATGGTATAAACAACCGAGTTTGTTTTTATATCTATGTGGAGTGGAAGCATCGCTGTGCCTCGTGTTCTCATTGGTGCTCCCAAGGTCACGAAGCGTTGCACGGAATACAATCTTCATTTGTTCAGAATTTCGTCTGCAGATGATTGTGTGTATTTATGCTCGAGAGGTTTAGCTGCCCGTTGAACGGTACATTGAATCCAACAAAAACAAGAAATTTGCTAACCTAAATCTTCCCAAACAACTGAATACAGAAATAAAAAGACATAATATCTCATATCAGGAACTCCTACAAATGATAAAGTAGCAACACAGGGAACATACTAAGCATTAAATTTACAACAACTTACAGACAGAAACACGTATACAGGATGCGATGAGTCCAAGAAGAAAATGCTGTCAAACAGAGCAAAAGAGCACTAAAAGGAAGGACTCGTTTATGGTACATGATAGCTTTACGAACAAGCACTTACCCTACATATCTTACTTATTTTCCCCAATACATCAAAAAATAGGACTTAAATAAGTAATTTTAGATAGATATAATTCTAAATTAAATTATTGCAACTTTCATCCAATTTAATTTATACATAATTAGGATTAATAATTAAATGTTTATTGAATTTGAATTTGCATACTTTATCCACTTCCAGGCTAGTCAATTATTGAACGGGGGACAACTTATAACAACACTCTTATTGATGTATTAGCCTTTATCTGGTGGAGAAACTGGCGTTTGCGGTTTTGGTGTGCTAGTGAGTCCTGGTTCGGGCCCGATCCAAGAACTTCAAACTTAGAAATGTCCTTTTTGTGCAAATTCATAACATGTAACTATCAAAGGACGAAAGTGGCAGAATGGTCAGAAGTCCATTTAAAGTGGCCCTGCGGGCCATTGATTACTGTTACTATATTGGCGATTGGCTGCCCGTTGAATTTGATGATGCTGTTTAAGTTCCGGGAATAAATAATGATATTCACTCAAATATTGTCTCCTCTTATTAATTGGATATCTCCTCTTATATAACACCTGTTCCGAATATTTTACAGTAACCACCATTTTGTAATTGTACACATATAATCTTCGCTGTCACTGGAGTACATGGTTTAACTACACTTGAATTTACAAAATAAATTGAACAACGAAACTCGCATGGAATAATTTCGCACGCGTCACAGCAGTGTGAGAACGCGACCTCTTCGGTATGTGCGTCCTTCATCGCGACCTGGACATCGAGGTAGCGCCCGCGACTTAAACCTCGACCTTGACCGCGAGGCATCTTCGGCATGTCGTTACCCTTAGTGGATTTAGTGTCAGGACTGGTACTATTGTGTGTTTTTGCTACCCGCTGAATATTGTGAGCAGACAAGACTGTAGTTCAGTATAGTTAAGAAAAATAAGTCCTAAAACTGATCAAATTTTGTAATCGGCCAGCCATTGGTTTAAATTCTACGGCAGAATATTTCCTGAAAAAAAAAAAGTGCACGAAACGCTTCGGGAGTTACTGAATTTTACGGGAGAAGAGAGGAATTATAGGTGACTAAGGCAGCAGCATCTCCCGTCAAATTCATTAGCTCCCAAGGCTGAAAAATAATTTGTTTATTTTATTTTTATTTTTGGAAATGGCGCTCAAATATGGCAAACTTTTCGAGAACAACCAACTTCCCGTTGTTGTTATAGTGCCAAGTCTAGTGCCAATCCCGGAACAGTCCCAAGATTCTAAAAGTATTTTTGCGATGAAGTACCTAGAAGTGATTAGTCAAAGTTGTAAAGAACAAGTACGTAATTTGTTACGGAAGGGAGTAAAAAAGAGAAATTTTGGAATTGTCGATTTTTCTTCTACGTTGTCAGAAATTCTGTATCCTGTACAAACCACATGGGAGTACTCTTTTGACATCACATATTAGACACACATCTCTGTAACAAAATGGAGTGACTTTGTCATGTTCATTAGTTGCTATGATTTGTCAGAAGTAGTACAGCATACATCTTTGGAACTTCAATAATAATCAAAAATGAACTTTAGTAAGGAATATTTCGGCAGACAATTTTTTGGGGGGAAGAAGGAAAATAAAAAATACGGGTCTCTTAAATTTCCATAAGAGCTTATAGAAAAAACATTACCAAAATCTATGACTTGATTAGTACATTTTTTTTAACCGTACTGAATAGAGATGAAAAGTGTCAGGAGTATATTCTGTATCAGGGAGCCCGAATTAATTTTTTTCAGGTCGGACCGAGCAATTATTATTGAACCTCTGAGTGAGATGTATGACTAGGGACCTACTGGTTTTGTTAAGGTGAATTCCGAACTACTCTGTTCAATGAACTTTCACCGAATTTGAGCACAGAAAGCATATTTGCTAACCATTCGACCAACGTTGGCTTTATGCTAGGTGAGTCTAAAAATCGCGATGTTCCATTGGATTTATTTAATCTGATCACCAACTTTGAAGGGAATTTTGAAAGGAAACAAATCTGCTTCGAAACCACCCATCTTCACATATTGTTGGCATAAAACATTATAAGAAACTATTTCTATCGCAATGATCGATTCCTGGCAAAATGTGTGTTTTTATTACAACCCCCTCATTTTTTTACTTTGTTTTCCTTTATTATATTTCGTATTTGTTCTCTATCTCCTCCTCCCCTTCCATCTTCGTTTCTGTATATATAAGCTTTCTTCTCTTACCGGAATCCTTCGCTCTTAATTTCTGTTTGTATATGTTTCAATTTCCTTTGCATCGTCTCTTTTATACTATTTCATCCCATTATTTTTATTTTATCTATGCGAATCCGTGCATATCTAAAAAATATAATTTTGGAAACGTTCTTTGTTGATTGTTGCTATACTCGAAAGTTGAAGAGAAGGAGAGAAAGCGAGCTCTTTATCTAAACGAATTAGACGATAAAATCAAGTAAGTTTGGGTGACGTTGAGAGTCGCTTTTTTCTACTCTATATGCAACTGCTAAATTCACAAAGTCTTGAAATCTCTTTAGTTAGTTCTTCTTGTTGAATCTATAAACAGTTATAAACTGGTAGCTTATTTTTCTGTTTGGGGATGTATATTAAGTGTATTATGAGATATTTTAGCTCTGTTTTAGAAACAATAACACTTTTTCTTCTTTTTCAGCGATTATCTCAATCACGAACGATAATATCAGGACACTTGGATGATTATACTATTCAGTCAACGATTAAGATTTCTAAAATGCTTGCAAGCCCTGAATTTTACAACGAACAGAAAAGCATGGTAGCCTCAAAATCAAACCTTACTCTCCAAGCAGTCCGTCAAATAAGCAACTCCATCAATGAACCATCTGACTTGAAAGACAATGGAGATTTAGTGTATGTCTACAATGAGCCATATCCTGAGGGTTCGAGCAGTAAGTCCAGAAGGGAAGCATCAGAAGTTGATATTAATACTGAAACAACTTTCAAAGAAGCTTTTAATTACGACAGAGAAATAATTAGGAAATCCGCGGATCAGAATTTCGAAACTGACAGAATGAGTGAATCTGAGAGCGATGAATCGAATATCAGTAGCCCCAGCAGTCCTTTATACCCAGGAACAAGGACAATAGACTTGAATTCCGATTATTTAAATCAGCACGATTCCCTGAAAGAACCATTATCTGAAATGATTGGTAAACGATATAGTTATAAACGTAGGGCGGAAGCCAAGTCAGTAGATAGTGAGAACAGTAGTGGTTCTTCTAGTGAGAGTAAAGAAGAAGCACAGGAAAGCTATTCAAAAGAAAACATACAGCCATTACCATCTATTGACAATCCACCGCAGAGTCCGTTAAAACCATTTTTTGTTGGATACCATGGAAACTCCATTCAAACGTCTAATCACGTAAACGTCGTCGCTGTAGCTAAGAAGTTGGCCCGAGACATTGGACAAGAACTAGAAAATCCTAATTCCATTCCAGAGAAGAACACTTTGGAAAAATTTAATATCCTAGCAAGGCTTGTACGAACTATGAGGATAACTCAGCTGCAAGAACTTACCAGAGATTTATATACTCCCCATTCGAACTCTTATCGGAGAACACTACAATGGTAAGTTTTTCCAAGATATTTTTCTCTTTCATAAGCGGTAGATATTTTTTTTAGTAATTGAACTAATATAATAGAGTGGTTGATCAGGAAATACTAAGTTGAACTAAACAAAAGCAAATTAAATTATTTTCTCCACTTTTTAAAACTACTGAAAATATGGAGGCCAAATTATCCTCAGGTTGTTTGGAAATAAATGGCTATTTTCGTACCTCACAGTATTGAAATGGAGTAAAGGCCTTCTTCATTCAAAATAGTCTCCGCCTACAGTGACACATACTGTATCTGCAAACGATCCACAAGGTTCTCATCCTGTCCCTGAAATGACACCACTCCCGTAAGCCAATAAAATCACAGAAGGTACTTTCTGCATTATCCTTGTTTTTCAGTAACATATACTCCAGGAAGTGAAGTACATGCATGAACATATGGTAGTCTGTTAGTGATGCGTTGGGAGATATGGAAAATGGGATACTTCATACCTCGTCTCATTCAGCTTCTTTCTCGCATTTTTTAGCCACGAGGGATTTAGCATTATCTGTTAAGAGCAGAGGCCTTCCTATTGACCAAAGATGGATGCGTTTTACTCAACTGCCGATGCATGTCGCCTTGAATCCATGTAGCATTTCTGTTTTCATTGGGCTCAAAACGTACTGTTTTGGAGTCCTTTTAAAGTACTGTAAAGTCCTTTATGCGTATTTTTTAGGTCATCGAAACTTTTTCAGTTATGAAATAGGATGTTTTCCTTTTGCTTATAAATTTCATAATATTCCTGGATTTTCGAGCATTTATCAATTGTTTCTGCCCAATATTTTCTGCACGCGTTACGTTTCTGACTTGGATGGTTCAAACTCCCTTCTGGATAGAGTCGGTTCGGATTCTGGTTCCGTCACTACTCTTCCACTATTCCAGATAGCACAATAAACTTTCAGCAAGTTTGGCATTGCGAGCCTCCACGCCTGCAGAAAGTTTGGTAATGCAAGTCGGCAAACTTGCTACAAGCTTGTAGCAAAGTTGCTAGTTGACAAGTGATTTTTTAAAACTTGTAACATCAAATTTGCTACAAAGCTTTCACGTTAAACTTGCTACATACTTGTTGAAATGTTGGTGAACCAACATCAAGCCTGTGCAGGAATAAATCAACTGTCTGCAGTGGGTTTCGAACTTACCACATCTTTCAGAGTTATTTGCTATCCGTCACTGTAACCACTACGCTATCGCGGTATTTCCTTGATGGCTTCTATTTTACTATTCCTTTTATGTTACGAAGATTATCTATTAATTAAAGGGATGCATGTAAATTTGAAATCCACACTGATATAGCTGAGCTATGAAACCTACTTCAATGATTTTTCACACGCAAGAATCCTCAGGAACATCCTAAAGATGTGTACTTTACTGCTAGGGTCGATGATATGTTGAACTTTTGGCCCTCTTATTGCGTATAATGAAATATAAGAATAATTATCTAACATTAATTAATTAACTATTAAGTTATTCCATAAGTAATGTCGTATTTGCGCTGACCGCTGCAATGACGCAATCTGACGAAACAATAGTGAAGTAGACGGCACGTGCCATAGCCGAGTCATACAGGGCATTTGATTGTGCAGCAGTGTGCAGAAGGAGAACGGTCTACTCCACACTTTGGAAGTGTGACTGGTGCTTAATCATGGAAGTGTCGGAGGACCACAAACGGCATGTCATGCTGTACGAATTTCACTAGGGACATCCAGCCAGCGTAGCGGCACGAAAAATAAATACCGTATATGGCCAAGGTGCTGTGGATGTGCGAAAGTGCCAGAGATGGTTCCATAGGTTCTGGTCTGGGGACACCAGCCTCACCGAAAATCATCGAGAAGGGAGACTTGTGCAGCTGGACGATGATGCCCTACGAGCAACCGGAGAGGCAAATCCAATGCAAACAGTTGAAGAACTGGCCGACAAACTCCATGTCACCCATTCGACCGTTCATCGTCATCTGCAGGATCTTGGGTACGTGTCGAAACTCGGAAAATGG
>JAGDQP010017053.1:0-19317 GCA_022664845.1 Lepisma saccharinum
CCCACGCTGACCAGACGGGTTGGGAGAGGAGAGCCGAAGCTCTCACTGTGATTCACTCGCCACCGTCTTTTATTCACAGCAGCTCCCCAGTTGTCCTCACGATGCTAGGTCAATATATATTTAAAAAAAAATAAATCAAGCTTCTATAAACTAGAATTTTATATGCATAAATAATTAATTTACTGCTTTTCAAAGATAACACAATTTTTGCCCATTTGCATTACTCTAGCTCACGCCACGAACAATCCTTTAAGAATAGCATCCGATGCTAGAAATTTTAGGCTGAACAGTAAGACTCATCTTATTGCCGTACTTAATTATATCTTCTTCTTCTCGTGCTCTACATAGAAATATAGACTGTTCTCGGACTCGAAATTACTATCGAAGTAAAAATTCAGAGGAGAGAATAAATGTAATAAACAAAACTTTGCTGGTAATGGAGGACGTTACATAACGATTTCAGCTCTTTAGCGGGTTGCGGATTAATCAATATGAAAATTATTTAAAAATATAATGCCACTATTCTGGCAACAACAATTTTAATTTTCGCGAAACCCGACCTATCCGTACTGGACATGGCTTACTTACATAATCTGTAGAAATTGTACTGATAAGGAATCATCATCTCTCGGTCGACAGACTTGAGCGGGGCTCGAAACCGCGCTTCCAGCGTATGGCTATATCTCGTCGCCTCTCCTGCTCCTCCACCAAAGATTAAAAAAAAGAACTCTTCGACGAAAAATAAAATACTCCTCTTGAGACTTCTAAAACACATATTTACGTTCTTTCGTTTTGGCTTGCGCTCGCCAATTCGGACATTTCCATATAGCTTTCAAGAGCAACCACCAATCGGTTCAGGGTCTTCCGACAAAGCGTTTCCTTAATTCGTTTTCATTAGTAGAAAGAACAAGAATGGTCTCGTTTATGCTCGGCCCCACTAGGATACTTCCGCGACAAAACCGACTTCTCCCGATCCTTACAATTGAGGAACTTTAGTTCTTTCTTCTACACATCAATTTCATCATAAGTGCAGATTCAATAATAAAACACAAATAAAAATTACATGAAAATAGTCAATCAAGATGCAATCCTGCGAAAAAAGAAACTATCAATTAATATCCATGCACAGGAAATTATTTCAAAAAATTTTTAAAAAATGGCCATCATTTTGATGGAGATGTGACAGGTTTACCAACATCTCTGTCACAGTTCTTCGCTTATTTTACTTTCGTTTTAACTTCAATAAATCAACTTTAATTTTTGATTGTTGGGCTAAATTCGTTTTGTAAGTTAAGGTCTAGGCCCCGCCCACTTTTCTTTTCCTCTTTTCGTTGCAAATCTCGCTTCTGATTGGCTGAGTTAGCTGAAAGATGGCAGCAATATACGTAGGCTGCAGATAAAGTTAATACGAGTTAATCGTATAAAGTTCAGATTCAAGCAGCCAATACTAATTTCGACGGGATCTGTTAACACAGCAATTACCCACACCTGCAGATTTTCATAATAGCAGAAATAAGGTGTGTGGCAGCGTAATATATGTATAATTTTTCCAGCAGGCTTTTCCATATTGGATTGAACTGGAAACAGACAGGAGTTTTGGATATGTTGGTTCTTCAGTGTATGTGAGTAACAGAGGTTCCAAGTTTGTGTTAGTGGTTCAATTTTTTGAAAGTAAAAGAAAATATTTGTTGTGGGTTCAGGAAACAGCATTCCAGTGTTAGTGCGAGTGAATTTCAGTGTTCTCCTCGACATGCCGTACATGTCGTTTTACTGTAGTAAAGAGTGTGGAAATGAAAATGGCTAAGAAATTTCGTTGGTTACGGATCAGCGACCTCAGATTGCAGGTATGTAGCTGTTATTGTCTCCAAAATTTTAGATGTCTCATGCCCACATCTGATTCACAAAATTATTTCAATTATAAGCTTTACAGTATGGTAGCCATGTTTTTAAAGGCTAGCATTTTTCACCTTGCACTTCGTTTGTATACGTCATGTTCAGTAGTCCACTTTCTTTCCTTACCTAAACTTTGATTGCCTGTCTTGAAATGGTGTAATTTAAATTAATTGAAATTTTGCGTTAGAGATTTCTCCATTTACCGTTTTGGTTATTTAACTTTTCCGCCGAGCGTAATGCAATGTTCACCCGGTATAACAGTTCGAATCTCTTTCGTTGCCTTGTCTCACCGAAAGCCAATCTATGCGATGAAAATGTGTGGTAAACTAACCTAACCCAACCGAATGTGATTTCGTACGTTTGCTGTTAAATTTTTAGGTTAGGTTACGTTAATTTCAGAAGATGTAAATGCATAATACATATTGGTTTATTTTGAAATATTGAAACTAAATTTTGCTCAGCGATGCTGTAATGTTCAATTGTTTTATGAGATGAAATATTGCGTTTTTATGTAGAAATTCTTCTTGCAGCTGAGCTAAACGTATAATTACAAACCTAAACTTTACGAAAATCCATATTTACTTGTAATATTGTACGAGAAATTCCTGCTCCGCCGAGGCGAGATCGTTGTTGAAAAATGTTAATTTAGTTTGTCATGTGAAAGAAACCAAAAGCAAGAAATTCACGACCGTATGTGATTCTGAAATTTTACAATATAATGATACGTACTAATACCACCCGAACGTACCCTGCCTATATGCGAGAATAATCAATATATGTGAGGCACTTATATCTATTTTGACTCTCCGGCTATAGGCGTACGGTTTTGGATTAAACCTGAAAGGCAAGATGAGTATGGACTTACCAAACCGGGGCAAATATACAAATTTTCTACAGTGTATATTGATATGTGGTCCGCCCCCTACTACTGGAGACTGAGGGAAGCAAAGGGGAACACAAGACACACAAATAGAAGCAAACCAAACAGGTTCACTTTAGTACCTTTATTTAGACCTCCGTCCACTTCAGGAGTTCTAGCGGAACTGATTTTACATTCAGCTTGCGCTGTTTATATAGGTACATGACATAGACGTTACAATACATTTAGACTGTCCCCCATAGAGGTTTTGCATATTTTGGTAAATTAATTTCTATATATTTTAAAAGTCTTTGGTATATACTTCTTATTATTTATAATGTCTTTGGTGGTCAGTTCCAAAAGTATTTACAGAAAATAATATTCCATAAACAAATTTAGGTATACTAAAGATTTACATATATCATAAGTTTCGACTGATAATTTCATAGATACGTATAATACTGCAAATTCCAAAATGTAATTTTATATAAGCTATTGAGGGGTCTCATACTAGAATGTAGGCATCTCGTAGAATGCGAGGTGACGTTACATATATGCCCCTCCTTATCAAAAAAGAAATTTGGAAATCTGAAATGTTTTTACATTTCTTCTGTCTTTAGTTTGCCAAATAGTCTTTTGTATTTAAATTTGTTCTTATAACTGATAAATTTAAAATAGTTCAGTTAAAAATTTTTCAGTTCTTTAAATTTCACTTCACTTAGAAAACTTTATATTTGCACTAAATATTCTGTAGAATTTATCATGTCACTTTGTATTAACATCAATAAGTATTCACTTTGTTCACTAACACAAACACTATCATAACACCAGGGGTAATTGTTGAAAGTATCTTGTATGTTTAGGTTGGGGATACTCAAGATGTCTTCATAAAATGTTGGTCTGTGGCTTCTTCTTGCTGCTGGAATTAACTGGGACTCCAGATGGTATAAATTGCTGCTGAATTGAACTGGGACTCCAGATGGTATAACTTGCAGCTGGAGTTAACTGCGACTCCAGATGGAATAACTTGCTGCTGGAGTTAACTGCGACTCCAGATGGAATAACTTGTGCTGGAGTTAACTGTGACTCCAGATGGTACCATTTCTGCTACTATATACTGATTCTACTTGTAGAAGTGTAATGGCTATTTCTACTTAGTTTTAGTCGAATACTTATTTATTTCCTAGTTTTTCGGCTGAATTCTAGGATGGTTAGCTGTTGTTATAGCCATGCCCATACTTTAGTTAGACCACTCTTGGCATGGTAGGCTCCAATTGTAGGCTGAATCAGAGCCCCTCTCTTGACATCTGTTCAGAGGTGATGTATAATTTCTATCTTAAGCTGAATTTCTTTAATGCTATTTACTATTAATAGAATGGAAGCACATCTGCTACTTCTTATTTACTACTAATAATAATGGCTCAATTACTTCTATGCAGTCAAGGACAATTGCTACCTTTTAACTTGACTGCTTCTTAATGTTTACAAGGAATACAATTGCTATTCCTACTGTGATAATGATGATTTTCCCTCTTATACATGATTATACATATATTATAGCTTGTCATTGCATAGATTTAGCTTCAATCTCGTCTTCCTTACAGGACAAGCCACCGTTGACTTGGTGACAAGCCTACTTCGATACACGCACGTTTTGGCTTAATAGAAAAGCTCAGTCAAAGGTTTCCCCTTGGCATCTGGTTTTTCTTTTAAATTTCCATATTCGCATGGCTCTTTTATCAGGTTTGTTATCTACTATCACGTGCTGCTTCTTTTTCTCCCAATTTATCGACTTCTTTGTAGCGACATAAGTGTTTGTTTTTTTTAAATACTTTTTTGTAGTTTAGCTACTGAGGATATTATTTCGAAACAGGTTGCTCCACCTATGAAGAGCTCATCACCTTCTTGAAAATCTCTGAGTCCTTCTAGAGATGCATATATGTCTAGATTGGTAATGAACCCTGACTCCTCATATTTAGTGGTAGCTATCTCAGGGTTTGTTTGATTTTCCTTCGTAGACTTCGGACCCTTATATTCAAGTAGAAAATTCGGTATCCAATGTCTTCCGTTTTTCTCTCTCAATTTTATCTCCTGTCTATCGAAGTCTGTACACATACTACAAAACTCATCGTTACACACAACGGATGGATTGTGGGGTAGGTCATCTAACTTCTGTTCGGCCTTGGGTTCGATGATTATTCCTGATTCAATCTTTATAATCTCCTTTATGCGTTCGATGGGCTTCTTAGAGGATGCTGGGCTTCCAATTTTTCCAATACTCGTCTTTGCTACTTCTCCCTCCTGGAATGGTAGTAACATTTCCTTCTGGTCTATCTGGTTACCTTTGGCGATGGGCTTTCCCGAAGCTTCCGTGTCATCATCTGCACTGATTATTCTGGGCAATTCTTTTCCCGGACCTGTAACATGACCATAGTCAGTAGCGGAAAGTATTGCCTGTTTGGTCCGATCACCCATTTTCTCTGTTGGATGGTTGACGTTGGTATCTGCTTCGGATTTATTAAGCTTCTCTCCAGAATCATGGTCCTGTTTTTCGTCAACGAGCTTCGACTTCTGTTTCTGATTATCTGAACTTCCATCCATCTCATCCTGGTTTTCCTCCTTAAGGGATGTAGACTTCTGGTCCTGGTTATTGAACAGATAATCTAGGTCCTGCTTTGGATACTAGGTTCTTGTTCCTGGTCCTTCTTCGGATTTGAATCATCAAATCTTTGCTTCTTGTTCAGCTCCGGATCGTTTAATTTCTTCTCATCGTCTTAATTTGGACCATTTAACTTTTACTTAGCTCTTGTGTACTCTTCGAAGCTGTTAAATCTCGGCTTCTGGTCCTTACTTAGGCCCCAGTACTCATTGGTGTCTTTAAGTATTTGTAGTAACTATAACCATGGAGCATCATCTTCTTTTCCTTTGCTTTGCACTTGGTTTGGTCAGGTATTTTCGAGAGCCTTTCCATTGTCCTGTGCTAGCTTGATCTTTGGTACTGCTTCTCTTTGCGTCTTTGGATCTGTTATTTATTCTTTCTTCTTCTTGTCCTTACTACTACTACTACTTTCTGCATCTTTAGGTTTACTGTTTCTTCTTCCCTCCTGCTCCCTTTGTCGTCACCATATCGCCGAGTAGGTATCATCTCGCCAGTTGCATCTATTTCAGGTACTTGTTCGGGACTCGTATCGCTTTCTCGATCACTTTTGCTTTGACTCTCCATTTTTTGGGTATCAGTATTACTCTCCCTCTTCCTCTCTCTCTCTCTCAAATATATTTATATATGCTTACTTTTTGGAGCGACTGGAGTTTCTTCTCCGTCAATACGATGAACACTAACTTCTCGAATAGGCTGGGTATACACTCGATATCTAGCCCGTAAGCTGGGTGCCAATTTATATAATGATACGTACTAATACCACCCGAACGTACCCTGTCTAAATGTGAGAATAATCAATATATGTGAGGCACTTACATCTATTTTGACTCTCCGGCTATGGGCGTAGGATTTTGGATTAAACCTGAAAGGCAAGATGAGATTAGTATGGACTTATCAACCCGGAGGGAACATATGCAAATTTTCTACAGTGTATATGGATACGTGGTCCGCCTCCTACTATAGGAGACTGAGGGATGTATGTAAAGGACAATATAAGCAAAGAGGGAAAAAATACACACAAATAAAAGCAAAGCAAATAAATTTAGAGCTCTGTCAACAAATAAATAAATTCTCTTTAGCACCTTTATTTACAGCTCCGTCCACTTCAGGAGTTCTAGCGGAACTCACTTTACATTCAGGTTTATATAGATACATGACATAGGACGTTACAATACATTTAGACTGTCCCCCATAGAGGTTTTGCATATTTTGGTAAATTAATTTCTATATATTTTAAAAGTCTTTGGTATATACTGAAAATAATATTCCATAAACAAATTTAGGTATACTAAAGATTTACATATATCATAAGTTTCGGCTGATAATTTCATAGATACGTTTAATATTGCAAATTCCAAAAAGTAATTTTATATAAACTATTGAAGGGTCTTATACTAGAATGTAGGCATCTCGTACGACAATACAAGCATTTTTTTTTTTTCGTCGAAATTCTTTGATCGAATCTTGATAAAAATTTGCTTTCGCTTAAGAAAATTAATCCATTTTACCAGATATCCCTTGTATAAAGGTTTCATTTGAGAAAGTAGGTAGTCCAGTATTATAATTTGACTTTGGTTTATAGTATTGGTGTGTCTGAAGGTTCTCAACTTTCCGTCATGTCCGTCCGCAAGGTTATATTTTCATAATGCATAAGACAAAGTTACTCAAATGAGTTTACATTCGTTCTGATGAGTAACCGAAAGCAGATCATAGTCAAATTATCCAAGTTTCGTGACCAGTGTTAACTTGCGTGGCCGATTGAGCCTTGTACATTTTAGTGACGAGTACCAGTTGATGAATGTGTGGTTCAGATTTTGGAAGAATGGTTAGGTGTTGGATACTGGATTGAAGTTGCAGTTTTGGTTGGGTGCACTGTCACACCGCCGCGGAACGTATTCTACAGTGTCGAAGTAAAAGTTTCTGTCACTGTCCAGAGACGGCAACCAGGATTCCACCTGGAGAATACAATTCGATGTTGCACGAACGATGCAAGAGACTAAACTGTACTTCAGGAAAGAAATACTCTGAAATGCTAGTTTCATATGGAAGTGGTGAGACTTTTATATCTCTCTCTCTGGCTTGGTTGCAAATTCTACACTTTGTCATCTGATGAAGAGAAGTTACTACTGTCTAATTAACTAGAAGGAAAAAATGCTTAACTTGACCAGGGCTCGAACCCATGTCCGTGTGACATTGGTTTAAAAAACAAAGGTTTTAAACATGAGCTACTTTTACAACTAGAAAAATATTGCCGAGAATTGTCTTATTAAAACACCACCAGATTGAGTCACGCTAAGTGGACCATTTTATACATTAGTGATTTTAGATACGGAAGATTAGATTGGTTTAGGTTAGTGATAGTAAAATTGGGTCATTATTGGATTATTTTAAAAAATAGTTACATCACCATTTTAGAAAAAAATTAGTTTTCGTATATGGATTCCTACATACCTGAAGTTATCAGAACGACTTTTAAAGAAATGTTATGCAAAATTTCCGACTTTCTGATGAGGACTCATTTGAGACATTTAAGCCCGAAATACGACATTTTCATCAAATGGTCATGTTTGAACACCCGTAGAAGAGGAGGAGTGTGATATAGGGCTTTTTTTTTTTTTTTTTTTGCGTGCATACACTCGGACGATAGGTCTAAATATTACAAAATTTTGAAAGAATTTTATCCAATCCCTTCACTCAAAAAAAAATATATTAAAATCACATTTTATACAATTCATTACTTATTTTTCAGCCTAATTATTGGATTAAAGAAATCAATTTTCAGAAAAGGTGATTCCATATCCTTGAAGTATACTTCAAGAGCTACACAACGGTTTTTGATTAAGCTCTCTAGCTTTTCTGGTTTTTGGGAGATTCAAGTTTCCGTACATGTTTACAAGAGCAAAAAACTCTATCCACCATTTCGTAAAGAGCCTAGAAGGGTAAGGTGGCGTGGCGACAAGTGCCTTGGAAGGAATCGTGAACAATAAAAAAAATTTACCATATTCACCATCAGAAATGATGGCTCTCCACCAAATGTCAGCTCAAAAGATACTAATATAACCTCAAACTAAATTAAAGTGTTTTTTTGGTAGTTTAGCGATATCTCAGTCGGATTTGCACCTACGATGACCTTCGTTTATAAAAAATTGAAGATTTTTTCACGCTTTAAAAGATGGTAACTTTTGTTCTAAATTTTAAGAGAGGTTAGAAAATTTGAAAATTGAATTTTCAAAAAACGAAGACAACAATTCGCTCGAAGAAAATATGTTATGTATTGTTAGTGGTTCTATATCTTTGAATTGTTCGGATGCTCTAAAGTGGTAGAACATAACCAGAAAAAAAATCAGCATTTTTGTCGGTTTTAAGGCGTTCTACATTCGTTTCCAATGGTTCGTGGTGTCCTCAAAACGTGCAACGTTAATTTAACTAATTTCCCGACGTCATACAATGATGAAATTTCGCACAGCGACGCAATACAACATTCCATTGTTACTTTTACATATATCTATATATTTATATATTTTAAAAACATATGTTAATATTTTGTTATTACAGACTTCTTTATCCTAAAATAAATAGTAGCATGCACCGGGCTGGGTTTGGCTGGTTGCGAAACACTTTATGATTTGAGCCACACAATATTAGTTTCAGAAAAAGTATGAACACTGCAATAACCCGAAGAAAATTAATAAAAAGGACTTTCTCAACGGTGAAAATTAACCAGGACAACGCCATCAGTCGAGCAGACTGGAAATAAGACACGTGACTAGGCTTCTTACGCAACAGGTGCACTGTAAATACAAATTCGAAAGAGCCGTTTGCCAGGTCGACTTCGTGGATGACTGGTCTAGACGTCGGCTTCTTGAGTGGAAGGTCTCGGGTTCGAATCTCGCCCGGGACAACACTTTTGCTTCTTTTTTCTTGAAACATATATTTTTATATGTTCATATTTATTATTTAACAATTGCTAGGATGTGTATAAATAACTGATTGCTTCTGAAAGCTAGCTATAAATAACTCATTGCCAAAAAACCTCCACTGACATTACATGTGGGAATGTGAGTTTCAACAAGTTTCTATTTCATTGTAACCATATTTCTACAAGTCACTAACCTACTGGACCACACTTTCAAAAATAATACTATAGAACATGTCAATGCTTTGAAATTTTCTTTTTTCTTTCTTTCTTTCGTTTATTGAAAGAACAGCTAACTACAGGAGTAGTTTCAGATAGCATATGCACTTCAGAATTTTTTCTCAAAAAAACTACTCAAGCTATACAGCAGATATTTTTAATGCACTACATTGGAATCTCAAGCAAGAAGATATACATGCATTAAAACATTCAGCCATTTTTAGCTGCATCATCAAGCACAAGTTTGCAGACAAAGTTTATTTTTCTCCTCATGTTTTCTTGATGAATAAGGGATAGCTGTCAACTCAATGACTCTGTTACTCAGATTTCTTACATTTCTTTTTTCTTTTCTGCTTATTTTCTGTCTTAGTAGGTTAGAGGAAATGCCTGGTAGACACATTCCAATTTGAGATCAATTAGCTTGTAAGGCAAAGTGAATATTTATATAGATTGGCATTATAAGGTAGTAGGTTATAAACATTTATATTTTTTATATATTGCCTGGTACAGTATATTACAAAACTTACAAACATTGTTGTTGTTGTATCTTAGTATTCAGATATTAGAACACAAAGATGCCTAATACAAGATCCGGTAGACAGACAGGCGACGTGTCACCTGAAAATTCAGCCCAGGTGTCTCCGCAAGGAACTCCACTTCAATCACCCCGTGCCTCACCGATTCCCCCAGATCAGTCAATGCATACGGCCACGCGTATCAAACAGGTCTGTCTATAACCCCCCGACTTACAAAACTGGCCAACCTTTTAACGAATTTTTATCGAAATTCTAACTAATCGCTCAGCTCAATGAATCGACAGAACCAAAACGTCAACTTCGTTTCGGTGTTGCTCTGATCGGATTGCCGCTTGACATATTTCTCAGTATCCACAAAGAAACAGTGGCCTCTCTTTCAAAGATTTGACTGAAAGATTGATTAGCGAATTTCGCCCTAGTAATCATTTCATGTAAGTCGAAACGCTTTTAAATTCGAAAATCCAACAACATGATTAGAACCCCATTAAACATTTAATTTCTAAGGAGAAATTAATGGTACAAATTTGTCCAGAAATGTCTGTGCAGAAAAAGATATACCGCATTATTGTTGGACTCCGAAAATGATTCCTAGATCAAGTTTCACTAAAAAAAATTTAAATCAATCGGGGCATTAAAAATGAAGCTGCATTCGCTCTTGAACAGTGACTTTTTACTGCAAAAAACACAATTTATTAGAGCTACAGTTAAGTTAGCCAGGCCCAGTTAGCCGGAACATATTTTCAGCTCCCCACAAATCAAATTCAGACAGGCCAGGCTTCACAAGCAAATACAGCGTTGCCGCAGATCCAAACGCCCCCGAACGTGTACTGGACCAATCCAATGCAAGGGCAATCAGCGCCCCCTTCTCTTTTACAACCAGTAACACAAACACAGAAGCATAGTGTATACCAGCAGCTTCACGAGAGTTGCCAAATTATATGATGCAACAAAATTCACTGCAGTTACAAAATGCTCCAAGCACTTGCCGTAGTGATACAAACTACTCTCAACAAATGGCAGCAGGCTCTGCAGACATTGCCAGGCACAGAGAATCCGTAAAGCAAACATTGCCATCTGGCGACATTTTTGGAACCACCTCTACTCACAACTCGAATGACCGACAACGGAAGACTAATGGCAAAACGAATACAGATTGTGTTCTATACGGACACCTTGACGGATAAATTAACAAATCTTACGTTACAAGTTCAGGAATTAAGACTAGAATAGTTAGCAGCTAAAACTAGTAACATGTATTCAAATCATAGTAATAATAGAGGCAGAACGAAGTACCGTTCACGTCCAAGTCACCGAAATCCTTTTCTTCAGAACTACAGAAATCAACAGGATCGTTCCTATGATAATCAACCTAACCAATATTACGATGGTTACCAGTCACGTAGCCATAATGCGAGGCCCTACCGATATAGAGGGTGCAATATTTACCAGGAGACTTTGCTCATACTTTTTTATTTTTTAGTATTAAGATGTTATACAATCATTTAAGCAAATATTTAGACAATAGTTTCTAAACCAACGCTAAGACTTGCCTTTACTCTTTCTTTTTTAGAGTAAAAGAAAGGTTGGATTGAGGAAAAAGGAAGGTTGGAAGGAGCTAAAGTGAAGTCCCAAATTAACGGTTTGCCTCTCTTCCGAGGTAACAGAGTCATTCCATCTGGTCTTTTACCGTCTGTTCTGTTACATCCAATAGATTTTCGTACTGCACGAATACCAGCTGAGATTAGTTCTCTCATTATAATGTCATTAACATTCAAATGACGAGAATGTCTACCTGCGCTTTTGGAACAAGAAAGGTCATGTAATCCTTTTTTATTTACTTCACTTTTACATGCCTGACATTTGTGACTTTCACAAATATCTGCAGCTAGGCGAATTCCACCTATTCGAAAACATTCGTTACTTAGGTGAAGATCGAGAGGAGGCGAAGGTAGAGCTTTGAGCAAAGCACCTGCTTCGAAGGAAGAAGCTGCAATTATTCTGACTTTGTCTTCTAAGTTATCTACTGACTGAAGTAAAAAGGAAAGGTGTGATTTGATAATGGGTTCATCCCATGTAAATTTTTTTGCTCTAGTATCGAGTTCGAGTAAGAATGATCCAACTAATAATGACCAAGTTGAAGAACAAGCCTCAATCTCAGAATCCCCATGAGAACGGATATTATTTTTGAGAAGTGATTCTATCAGGCATCAAGAACCATAGAATGACGCCAAGAAGGCGGGAATAGCCAAATCTAAGGAGCGACGAATGCCTAATCCTCCAAATCTGACAGGGAGAAAAGTCTGAAGCCATGTGTGGTCAGAAAGGAAACAATTTAGGATGGATTCTAAACCAGATTTAATTATGTTATCGTAACGTTATGTAACGTATCGCATCGTTACACTTTGATGCTACCCAATCCCTGTCCAATCACACACGATTTGATGTCATCTATCTAGATCTTAGTACGGCTTTCGATAGAACTGATTGTAATCTTCTTCTTTATAAATTAACTCACCGATTCAATATCCATGGTAACTTCCTATCATTATTGCGAGACTGTCTCACTGGCCGCGAACAACGTGTTGTTCTTTCTGGATCATCTTCTAATTTCGATCCCGTTCTCTCTGGTGTACCTCAAGGTAGTGTTTTGGGTCCGCTCCTTTTCCTTCTATATATGGACGACCTCCCGTCTTATCTCTCGTTATCTAAAACCATTTTTTTTCTGACGACTGTAAATTATTTCAAGAAATCAGATCATTACAGGATGCTGTTGATCTCCAACGCAGAAAATACAATACAGATCTCCAAGAAGGCAAACAACGCAGAAAATACAATAATCTTGGTATGGTAAAAGAAGATCGTAATAAAATGCTGAGTGTGCAGAGATCGATGAAAGACGTGAAAAGTACATTTCAAGTTTGGCTATTTTCCCAATTAATAAGGATCTCCTTGCGTCAGTAGAGAGGACAGCACATAGAAGAAAAGCACTTGACGGAAACATTAATTGAATGCCTAAAGCCACTTGGCTGAACATTGTGAGAAGTATGTGTGTTTGTTTGATTGTAGTTTCTAAACAGCCAATCTCACATTTAGAAAAATTAAGATCAAGACCAATTATAATTGCATTTTTATGGATATCCTTTAATGTATTTAATATAGTATCCGGGTCTCCAGCTATGGTTCCGTCGTCTAAGTACCATATATTCAAGTCAGTGTTGATATTATTGACAATAGGTTGAAGAGTCATTGCAAATAATGCAGTTCTTAAAGGGTCCCCCTGTTGTACTCCTCTTTGAGATAATATAATATCCTTACCATAAAATAAATAGCTGGCTTGAGCAAACCTTCGAAACACTTATGGATAGATGGAAGGAAAATTATTCTTGACAACTTTGAGCATTGCTTGCCTGCCTATTTCATTGAAAGCATTACTGAAGTCAATCTTAAGGGAAATTTTAGGTAGGAAGGGGTGAGAGTATGAATAATATATGCGTGCAGTATGTGCGGCAGTATTTTAAGTAATTTGTATTTGACTGTTAGCAATATGAATTCATTTGAGTAGATTACAATATTTTTTATTCTTCGCTATCTTAGTTATTTAGCTAAATATTACTAGCCGATATATGAAGTTTCGCCAGTTCTTCTACATTCCGTTGCGATTGAAAGGAATTTCTCTGTTTCGATTTACAAACTCCTATTCAAACCTATTTTGACATTCATAAAATTAAGAGCGACGTGTGGTGATTTCCAATGCTCTTCATTAATTATCTGAGCTATGTCAACACTGATCGATGGGCGTGTATCTATCTTCAATACTTGGACGTTATTGAAGTAGGTAGGTCGCTTAAAGATGGACGATGGGATCAGTACCCGAAACAAAATGAGAATTAGAACTACTAAGAGATTTGTGTCTCTTCGGAGTGACATACACTTGAAGTAGATGCAGTTTTCATTTCTACATTTGGGGTCCCGCATTACACCCCTGTCCTTAAGCGTTCGTTGCACAGATCAGGTTGTGCACTTCGAAGGTCGTGCATCATGACCATATTTAGTCTCCTTGACCTGGCATGTCCCTAAAGATTCTTGGATTGCCGGATTCTGCAAAAAGAATCAGGGGTTACGGGACGGACTTTGGCCAGGCGTCCAGTACAGCTAGCATCCTTAGTCGTGTGAACGGCACACAATATTTAAAGGTATCTCTATTTAACGAAGAATATGGCATTAGCACGTCACATGCCACTAAGTAACATGATTAGAGTCGCCGATTTTCAGTAGCAGTTATTAGGCCAAATAAATAAAGATCCCGATATTTGATTAGGTTAATTTGTTAATTCAGTGCTGAAAATTTAAATCGTCCATGGCGGAGGTAGAATCGCCTCGAAATTTAATTTAAATTAAATTCAAATTTGAAAGCCAAACACAATCTGGTCGCGATTTCTTTTAGAGCATTATAAGACCTTGCTATATTAATTTAATCATGTAATGCAAAGAAGAAAACGCACACCTACAGATAGTTTAGACTTGACACAACAAGAATTAGAGGAATTGTATCGTATTAACAAATTAAGTTTTCCGAAAAGGTAGGAAAAGCATAATTATAACACGAGGTCAAAGTCTAAGGTGAAAAACATGGCAAAGCCTGAAGGTGAACATGGCAAAACCTGAAAGTGAAGAAAAGAAAAGAATTCAAAATATCGTTAGTGTGCACAGTTCAGTGTACTCAATTCCAAAGTTCAGTGCCAAGTCAGACGACACTGAACAATTTTTAAACAGTATGAAGAAGCCAAAAAACTGCACAGGTAGAGGCGAAAGAAAACTTACCCACCACATTTGTTGGGAAAAGCCGTGATTGGGTACAAGTGCGTATTAAAAAGTTAGGTTTGGAAGCAAAACCATACGAAGAATTCAAAAAGGTGGTAATTCTGGCATTTCGTAAAACGAAGGCTACAACAGATCTAGGTTTGCGTTTACGGCAGCGTGTACAAAAACCGAATGATCCAGTTAAAGACTATGTCTATGACATGATTGTCTTAATAAAGAAATTTGACCCTGACCTAGCACAAGAACATGACCTTAGCTTCTTTAGGGATGTTCTGCAACCGTATTTTCTTGAACTTCCATACAGTAGAAGAGTTGTTGCAAAAGTTAGTGTCCATAGAAACAAATGAGTATAATGTTGGTAATTTACAAAGAAAGTTCAAGGCAAACAAAATTGTAAAGCATAACTCACAAAAAGAATGAAAGTAAGCAAAGAATGTGAGTACGTCGTCAGAATCGTCGGATGGTGAACACCAGGTTACATTTTTTTCTTCTTCGGTAAACTTCGACTCAACAGAAAGCTCAGTATTCAGAAGAAGAAGAAAGCGTGAGAAAAGAACAGCGGAAACACAAGCACGACAAAAACAAGTCTAAACGATTTGATCAAAGTAGAAAAAAAGGTTAAAAATAAAAATAACGAGGTAAAAAAAGTGGCTAAGCGAATGGAAAAATTATCCATGCATGGAAACGTTTCAGATACGTTATCCTCTGATCAGGAATCGAACCCAAACAGTAGATCTCGTGGGAAATTTAGAAATAAAAATAATAATAGAGGTAAAAGGCAAATGTAGATGTTAGTAAGTAATTTTGCTGGCAACTCAATTAGGAATGACAACCAATATCAAACTTTTAGAGGTCGTGGTAGTTACAGCTCGCGTGGTGAAGGTGGCAGAAATTACGACAATAACAATGGTAACTATAATAGAAACAATGGGTCAAATTACAGAGGTACCAGCAGGCAAAATCAAAATTGGCAGTCAAATAGAGGTAACTCTAGGCAGTACAGCAATAATTAGATCAGCCAAGATCTAATTTTAGAGGACGAAGACGCGGTTATTGGCAAAGAAATCCTCGTAATCAGTATCAAAGCTTTCAAGGCGAAAACCAGTATAAATACAATCCACAATTTTATCAGCAACAACCGTATCAACAACAGTTTATAAAGGCCACAGTAGCAAAGCAGCCAGTATTTCCAACAAGTCAAGCACAAAATTCAGTGCCAAATCAAATATTTTGTACGCGATGTGGTGGCCCAAATCATGTTAGGGCCGCATGTTTAGTAACGAATATATCTTTAAACTAGAAAGGACCGTAACTGACCTGGGCACAATTACAGCCAAACAACTGCTGTTCATAGTTCTATTAGTATACAAGGTCGAATAAGCATTCATAGAAATTATAGTAAATAATCAGAAGATAAAAGCTTTAGTAAATTCAGCGTCACAAATTTCGTTAATCGGTAAGTCCCTCATAAATGGCAATATGCGCATCGTTTAAGTAGATACAAAGTTAAGAGGGGTGACTCAAACAGTGATAACGTTAAATAAAGTAGCTATAGTGAAATTTGAAACAGCAAATAAATCTAAAATCATAGTTTTAGAATTGTGAAGCAATTCCCACAAAAAAAAATTGATTGGGAGTGATTTTCTGATTCCACATAAATCACAATTAAGGACAATATATTGACATTAGCCGCCGCAAAAGTTAATGACAAATGCACAAGCCTTGTATATGATTTCAGCTGAGAAAATTTGCTATCAGTAAAGACAATGTTTGCAACCAAAGTTCGTAAAAGAAACGAAAATATTAATCCCAAGAACAATGTCACAGGTACCGCTAAAGTTTTACTATTCAAGAACTAGGACAGAACAACTGTTAGAACCTTTGGCAGATTTAGAAACTAAGTATGGTATTCAAGTACCAACTGCATTGTTGAATGTGGAAACTAGCATAGTTGAAATTACAAATCCTAAGGAAGAAAAATTAGTGTTACCAAAAGATTTAGAGATATGTAAAGCAAAAAATGCGTTTTCCCTTGTACAGGATTGTTACAAGGTAACACAAGGTATGAGTGAGGAAGGAAAATGTTAATTATTAGAGTATAGGAGACTATTTGACGAAAAACGTATCCAATTGGTGAGAATGTTAGATCAGAGGTAAGGAAACAAATTTTGGCATTGTGTTTTGAATATGCAGACGTATTTACATGGGACAAGGAGCGTCTTGGAAGAGTAAAGAATTTTCAACATACCATAGAACTAACTACAAAAACACATTTCAATAAACCTCAGCCTAAATCATGATTACCATAAGTAAGACAAGAAGTGAATAGTCTCCTAAAACAAAATGTTATCGAGTACAGTCAAAGTTGGATCAATAGTCCAATGCTCTTTGTGAGGAAACCGTCAGGTGATTTAAGGACTGTCATAGAACTGCGAGAACTGAAATGGGGTAAGCCTTCCAAGTATAGAATATTTAGTGTCCACAATTGCAGGTCATAAGTGGATGGTCAAAATGGATGTAAAAAGTGCGTATTTTTGTATACCACTTACGAAAGAATGCCATCAATACACTGCATTCAACATGCCCTTGTTAAGGACATTCCATTTTACTTCCCTCCCCATGCGCTACATCTCGAGCCAGGCAATATGATCCCGAGTCTTAGCTAGAACACTTGCTAATGTCCGTCCAGCAAACGTACTATTTTATATGGACGACATTTTTGTGTTCCATGACGATGAAACAGCAATACCACCAATTATGGCTAAAATTTCTCAAAGGTTACCTTAAGCCGGATTGAAACTGTCAACTGAGGAGTTTCAATTCTTATTTCATTCCACAGAAGCTTTAGGACATGTGATCATGGACGAAAAAAAACGACGTAGCACCTAGAATCAAGAAATCAGTTCCTATTTATGCAGTACCCGACGCCTCCACCATGTTATTTAGTGTCATATGACGGGCTAATGCCATATTCTTCGTTAAATAGAGATATTTTTAAGTATTGTGTGACGCTCACGCGACTAAGCGTGTTACCTGAAAACTGCATCTAGTTCAAGTGTATGTCACTCCGAAGAGACACAAACACAAATCACTTAGTAGTTGTAATTTCCATCTAGTCTAGGTACTGATTCCGTCGTCCATCTTTAAGCTACCACTTCAATAATGTCCAAGTATTTGAGGGTTTCGTGCTTAAAGATATATGCACGCCGATCGATCAGTGTTGACGTAGCTCAGGTAATTAATGAAGTGCACTGGAAATTACCAAACGTCGCTCTTAATTTTATGAATGTCAAAATAGGTTTGAACAGGAGTTGTAAATCAAAACAGAGAAATTCCCTTCAATCCTAATAGAATGTAGAAGAGCTGGCGAAACTACATCTATCGGCTAGTAATATTTAGCTAAATAACTAAGACAGCGAAGAATCAAATATATAATGTAATCTACTCAAATGAATGCCTACGTCGGCTTTAGGTACTTTCCTCGCTTTTGAAATCTTTCCTATACAACTATTGTCCATGCCACGAGGAACAAATGACCCTAGGTTATTCACGTCTCACGTTATATCTCCTGAGCTCTCTTCCATGACTAGGATCCACAAACAGGTCTTTCACCGTACAGTTTACCGGACCCCTAGATTCCTACAATTCCATTATTTGAATATTTTTTGTACTGCTTTGATCAATAGTTTTGTCGTAGTACATACTATTCTTGTATTCTTTGATATCTTTACATTGTGCTCCAATAATTTTATTTATTAGAAGTTACCACGGATACAGCAAACGCCATTTTACACCGTTCTTATAACAATGTGATTAACAATAAAATAATAACAACAACAACAATAAGTATACAATAAATAAGATGTTTTTTTTTCATTCTAGATTCATATAACAAGCCTTTACAAATTTACTTTTAGTGAGAGAGAAGTCTGGTGGCAAAGGAAGAGTATTGTAAAATGTGATAATCTGTATACAAGAGATCACTTGACCAAACACAATAGCGGTTTTGAGAGGTAGAAATGATGTAGGGAAGGGCCATTTTGTCTGAGTACTCTTAGGTTAAAAAGTGGAAGAAGGTCATTGGTTTTGAGTGCGCCCTGCGTTATTTTGTAAAGAAATTTTAAGTCATTTAGTTTTCTTCGAGTGTCAACGTTTTTTAAGTCAAGAGAATTCAAAATGTCTACGTTAGATTTGTGTTGGAGGTTGAGTAGCCTGTGTTGTGCAATGCGGATAAAGAAATTTTGAACTTGGTGCAATTTTGATAAGTTGGTGTCACAAGCCATAGACCAGACAGATAAACAGTATTCAATAATAGGAAGTACACATGTGAGAAAATATGACCGAAAAACTCTGAAATCTTTGATACTGGTAAACCTGTAGAGAAGTCCAAGAAGTTTGAGTGCTTCAGAAGTTA
>JAGDQP010017053.1:19327-39354 GCA_022664845.1 Lepisma saccharinum
GTATCTTCTGTAGATTTAATGGTCTTAAAAATTTTGCAATCAGCGTAAAGAAGTACAGAGCAAGAATTATTTATCTGTTCACATAAGTCATCAATGTAGAGGGAAAATAAAAGTGGCCCTAAGGAGCTTCCTTGAGGGAGATCTGAAAGCATGGGGAGCCACTTGGATGTGCTCCCACGAAAGACGACACGTTGTTCTCTGCCAGTCAAATATGAAGTTAGAAGCTGAAGGAGGGGTCCATGAATACTAAATCTGGAGGCAAGCATGTGTATAGGAAGTTTGTGATTGACGGTTTCAAATGCTTTGGAGAAGTCTAGGTATATGACGTCAAGTTCTTGTCTATTTGCTAGGGCATCCGTGGCGTGAGACAGTAGGACAGCTAAATTGGTTTCAGAGGATCCATTTGGTACAAAGCCATGCTGGGAGGGAGAAAGAAATGGGAGGACATGATTTTGAATCCTGTATGTGATAATTTTTTCACAAATTAAACCGATGCCAGAAAGAAGGGAAATAGGTCTATATGAATTAACACATGACTTATCACCTTTTTGTAAACCGGAATAATGTCTGCTTGTTTCTAGGAGTTCGGGAAATAACCCTCCGCGAAGCACCTATTGAAAAGAATGGTGAGAGGTGCAGATACTGGTTGGGCTAGTTTAATCAAAAATATGGAATTCACTTTGTCAGGCCCAGGGGCCCTGGAAGATTTTAGAGAGGTTAAAAGGCGATACACTTCGCGGGGGTTGTGTTTATATCTGCTAGAAATTTTAGACTTTACATAAGGAAAAAATGGAGGATCTCTAAGGAGAAGAGCTTTACATAACTTGCGTTGTTGAATGAAAACACTGGACTTACATTAGAAAATAAATTAAACACCATTTTTGCATTAGGTGAAAATAACGAAAACATATGTTACAAAAATTGCACCAAAGATCCAAAAGTTTATCTAAAAAATATCCCACGCAGCAAGGTAAACACAGAATACGTTAAAATGAGTTAAATTGCTATATGTCCTAAAATTTCCCAAAATCTAAAATATATATCTTAAAAAAGCATATCACACCAGTTTTATGTTCTCCAAAGAGCATTGATAAATCGTGAACATGTAAGGGATACGATCATCTTATGAGGAGCAGTCAAATGAAAACTGTAGAAAGAAGTAGGTCGCAGGCGGATCAACAACCACACCCACTCTTGCACTTCCTTGTCCGACTGAAACCGACGTCCACGAACGTCTTTCTTCAGGTCGTGAAAGAAACGCATACTCTTCCTCGTGGTACCGCTGCAGATGAATCAGACATGCAGCCATTCTGTCAATCTTTTGTCCCTCCGTCAGTTAATACGGAACCCACTGCGCGCAAATGTTTTGGAACTGCAGGTGATCTTTGATAATGGCATGCACGGAACCATGGCTAATGCCGACCTGAACACGAATTTCTTCCTGTGATCAGACCATCAATCCGCGCAATCACATCAGGCGTAATGGCTTGATGGGCCTGTCCCGGACGCGAATCGTCTTCCAGTGATGTGCGTCCTTCGCGGAATCTCTTCTGCCACTCGTGCACACTTGTCAGGGACTAAAATTTCGTCATACACAGCAGACATGCGACGATGAATTTCGGGTGTTTCAGCACTCTCGAAAACCAAGACACGAACGACAACTCGCTGCTCTTCTTTGCTTGCCTCCATTTTTAATGCTGGACGAACACACTTTTCACTACGCTCACCTCCAGAGCAATAACGAAACAACTGTGTGGATTTGTGCGTTATCACTATACATTTCTCCTACCCTAGAGATGGCAGTATCGATACGTCAGCGGCGGTGCTTGTATCTAACTTTGTTCGGTTGTACAAACTACATTCTAATATTTTTATTCTTGAAATGTGTCACAAACCATCTGGCTTCTTATTCTTATCATTCTTTATAAACTCACTGAACGGTTTGAACGCTCACATAACAGAGAGAGAGAGAGAGAGAGAGAGAGAGAGAGAGAGAGAGAGTTTGCACGCACGCAGTTCTGACTGGTCACAAGCAGCAGCTCGTTTGCTTTGTTTCCTTCAGGTTGACAACCGAGAACTATGAGGGTGTAAATGGAACTTATGGGGTTGTCAGCGGGTGGAGGAGTACAAGAGGGTAGAGGGAAGATCGCTGCCTCCATAAGACTCTATATGTATATGGTAGCACATTTTGAGCAACCGAAGTTGACTCGATAGCGTACACACACAGCTTCCCGCACACTTGTCAATGTGGACAGTGTTCCCACTTCAGAAATAATTTCTCGTAATTATTTTTCTTCTCTTGAGGTCAACTGATTCAATGGAAAGCCAGTGTTTTTTATATTTAAATTAAAAGTCTTTTAAGTTGGAAAGTCTATGATAAAATACCTGTTATCAAAGGTGCTTTTTAAGATCATTTCTCTGGAATAATGCCCAAAAATAATAATAATAATTCTGGACTCTTTCGCCTTCTTTTATTATTCTGAAGCATAACCTAACTTTGAATCACCCTGCCGGCTATCCTGATTAAAGCTTATCCAAATTTTCTCAGCTCAATCCAGTGCATGTTCAAGTAGTACGTAACTCTGATTAAGTACAAGAAACTCACTTAGGAACGTATGACAACTCTACAACTCCAATTTTACACGTTTCCAAAACCAGGAGAAGAAAGCATGCCTCTTGGAAGAAAAGTTAATCAAAAGATGCAATAGCACTCGCACTCACCGGGCAGTCGTAATTCAGTTCATAGAGCATTAGCTTCACTTTCGGGAGGTCGTTGGTTCGATCCAGCACCCGACCGACAGGTTTTTCCAGGGTTTTTCTGTCATACCAGACAAATGCCGAGATCGTATCTTAAACCTTGGACCAGACCGACTACTTCCCGCATCCTTCCCCTATCCTACCCAGCCCTGAGCCATGTATGTATAAAGGACATAAATGGATTCAACTCAATAGCACCATGCGTGTAGTGTACCACAGGAGTCTACGAAGAATAAGCACATGTTTCGCGAGAACTTTGATGCCTCTGCAGCATCTTAAGGTTTCAGTTCATCCCAAGGAGAAAGGAACGGTTTTGGTTTTATGTTCTTAATTCAATGGGTATCCCAGCATTAGCCTGCGTGCGTGGCGGATAACTCGGAATGACGGACCCCTGAGTTCGATCCCACGTTGAGTCACGGCTTTAAAATATTTTTGAGACGGTCATAACTAAAGCGATGTACTGCTCTTGCATATATACCTTCTGATCTGACGAAAATTGTGAACAATTACAACTGCTATTGCAATTGCTTCTGATATGATTATAAGAGTGAGTATAGTTGATTTGGCTCCGTCTCGACATGAAATATTCCTCAATAGATGAAATATGCTATTAAACTTCTGCTTCCACTCATAAGTTTTTCGATAATTTTAAGATTTTTTCTCCAGTATTCTCAAAGTTCCTATCTTTTTTAACTTAAATTTATGGAACAGACAGACAGTGAGACAACTATGACCTAAGCATGACACATGTCTGGGGAATTATATCCTTCAACGAGCGCTCTTTCAGGAAGAGAGAACAAGGTAGCAATCAGGATCAGTGTTTAGGTGCTATGCCGATATTCGTCTAGTGAAGTTTAAAAAACATGGAAAACATCAGTCAGTAACCTAGCAGTACGACTCTAGACTGTCTGCCTCACCAATGCCGATCTAGTGTCCGTGAACGTAACCACAGGACTGTGGAAGCTGGAAATGTTTGATTTTTGCTATTCTACAAAGTAGATTAATATTTAATCCGTTACTTTACTTAATAATTTCCATCAAGGAACCTCGATTCAAGCTCAACGAGATCAACGAAATTCTTTGTTAGTTTTATATTACAAATTACACTACTCTTGTGTTGACTAGAGCGTGTTGTTACTACTGATATGGGGTAAGAAATAAAAGATAAAATTGTTAAATTCTATTTGTTTTTATATGTTTGTAGTACAGCGGCGCTAACCTGCAACTTCACTACAGGCTAGCTCAGGCTTGATATGCCGGAAGTCGTTTCAAGCTTTCTCCGAGTAAACTCGAAGTAGCACGGACGCCGCTGAGGGCACTCATCCCCTATGCTCGCTGGGGAGAGTCATCTCCGAAGAGCATGAAAGCAATACGAAGTAATATATTTGCTTATATGCTTCGTCTATTTGTTGCTATATACTAATTAATGCAGTGCAATATGTCTTCTTAACCACTTCCGTTGAGTACGAACGAACAGGAAGTGAAAGAAGAATATACAATATGTGTTTCTGTGCGTATGTGTGCTTATAGGGAATTTTTGGGACGGGCGTAAACCATAGTGCTGTTACCGCCCATAAAATTTATTTTATTTTATCTTATCTTATGGGGGATACACGCACACATACATAAATACTTTGCGAAAATGCATCAATGTTGCTACTCTAATTCTGAATGGTAGAGCCAATCTTTTAAAGGTATTTTATCGACTTCTGATGAAGTAATTTAAATAAATATTGGCTTGCCGTATTATTCAGTGAATGTCCGTAACTACAGCAATAACAGACGAATAAAATTTTATCTTTATGCACGGAATAATATTTGTTCACGAGAGGTACAAACTGTTTGGCGTTTAGCGTTCCGTAGTTCGATGCTCGCGTCGTGTCTCATAGCAGATATAGTAATTCAGCCTTCTTTACCTATGGAGAGATTCTAACATAATTTCCAACTGTTTTTTTTTATGGTCAAAAAGTATCTAACACACAGTTCTATAAAAGTGAGTTTATTTACAACTAAGATTTTACAAGTGAAATAGCAGTTTATTTTAATAGATTCGGTTTACCTAAGAAAGAATACAAACATCTAAGCGCGGTTCATCATAAAGAGAGACTAAGTTAAAGCTTTACGAAATTATTCTAAGTTATAATAACTGCCATTCCGAAGGTTCGGATAATTTATAAGTTCCCGAAATGGGGGATAGATTGCTATGTCGAATGTGTGTTTCATGATTGTGGGTTTTTAAGCAAAGTTCAGAAACAGTATTTCCTACCTTAATTACTTCTTGCAGAGAGATCCGTCGAGTCCTGCTGTTATACGGCGACTTCCGACTGAGTACTGCTCGATTATTTGCCCTTGCAGAGCCTTTTTATGTTCCGGAATCTCAACAACCGAGGATCATGGAAGGAGGGATTTTTCTTATTTTGCGTCAATCTGCTAAGAATGTCCAGACTGATGCACATTAGCTTTTATTCTGCGAAAATCTCGAATTCTGACGTAAAGTGATAGAGCTAGCAATAGGTTGCGGATGCGGGAAGAGCCTGGGATTTTTCTATGAGCATATGCGTCAATACAGTCGATCGTTCTCGTGAAGAGCGATTCACACCATGTTGTGCAATCACCATTGTACTAAACGATAGATGTAACTATATTTCAAATAGTTCATATCAAGCACCAAATAAAGATTATATATATATAATACTACACAGCCATATTCAATCAACTACTGGATGAGGCCTCTCCAAGAGGGAGGAGGTGGTCTACTGCTCCCACGCTGACCAGACGTGTTGGGAGAGGAGAGCCGAAGCTCTCAACTGTGATCGCTACCTCTTTATTCAGGTAGCTCCCCAATTGGCCTCACGACGCTGGGTGGACGCCGCACAGGCAACACCATCTGGAGCACTGCAAGGATAACCCGTCCAAGCACTGACCAGACCCAGAACTGCTTGACTTCGGTGATCTTATGGGAACCGGTAGACCAGCTCGGCTAGCATTGTTGAATGGTAAATAACACCCAATGCTAAAAGGTAAATGTAAATAGAACAAACTTTATTATATAAAAGAACCCAATCTCGCGTTTAAGCAAAGAAAGAAGTGAAAAGTGTTTCGTTAAAACAATCATATTACTTCACCTTGATGGATTTAAAAAACAGAACAGTTAAGAAAATATAACATCAGTTTTCAGTCAAGGACAAGCATGGTAGGAGAAAAGTTGCAGTAAAGTATCCAATTTCACAGTGAATTCACCATACGTCACAAGTACGAAGATCATCTACTTCAGCACTTACGTAACAGTCCAGAGTTCGTCTTACTTAGCAGTTGACTCGACAGAGCAAAGTACAGATTACCAAAACCAAAAGACCAGCCTGGTTTCGATTGGCTCTGAGGAGACAATACTGCACTGAAAGGCGGAGACATGGAGTTCTGTGATTGGATGACATCGAGAGGATAGCGGATGGTTTTAGCATAAAACCTGGACATTTTGAGACCTCTAGGCCGTTGATGAATCTGATTTGCCGCCGTTACCAATTTAGGGTCTGGGACCCGACTCAGCTCGGAAACCAGCGAGACGATGATAAGTTCGAGTTGAGAAGAAAGAAGAAGAAGGTCTTGTTTCTAGAGACAATTTGCAGTACGAAGATTGACCGAGATTTCAACCCGCCTTCATCTTCGCAGCAGAAAGTTTGGTTTATCGCAGCAGTCCAAGGTAAGAATGTTGGGTTCTTTATATTTCGTCCGTTTATTATCATTATATATTTTTATTCTGATGCTCACCACGTCCGTCGTCTCGTATTATATTATTCTTCATTAGTCTGTATTCACACATTGGTGCTATTTGCCGTCAGCTTCTTTTCAATCGAAGTAGATCCTTTCTTAGAATCCCCAATAGAAAGTTAACTAAACCCCGGGGTTTTAATCCAAAACCCTTGTATTTATTAGGAAATAGTTATTAGGTCCAAGTGCTCTAGAAATAGTTATTAGGTTCTATCTCTTCCACGTAAACGACAGAAAGCATAACCTAAACTGTACCACAAAGTGCATTTTCATGTCGTAGTGAGATTGTAACAACTCTACCACCTGAACTACGTCACCCGTCAGAATGATGTTTTCACGGTAGTGAAATATTTGCATGGTTTTAACGAGAAAACCACAATATATATATTGTCGAATGATAAAGTTGCAATTAATCATCAGATTAATTGTTAATTAGTTAACTAATTAGAATTCCAGTTCTTTTTGTGTTGTATTTGTAGTCCAAATATACATACACAAATAAAGCGCTTTCTGATTATTACACAGACTCTTTTCGCACTGTAATTTTGAGGTTTCAGTTCTTATGGCCTTGAAGTAGATAAAGCTCATATAAATCTGTATTCAAATGAGAGGGTGAAGGAGATGTTTCGAAGGAAATCTTAGGAATTGAATATTTTAGGATTGTTTTGGTTAGCAAATCGAGCTTGTATCTCCACCACCACCACTACTTCTACTACTACTGCTAATAATATTAATAATAATGCAAAAGACGCTAGTAGTATACCCATCACTTGACTTACACTTTTTATTTAATCAGAATTTTAATCTAAATTATGTGCAAAATGGCACGAATTTCCCGTACCTGGCTGATAGCATGTAGTCCATTTCCTAAGGCTATACGATACGCGGTGCCGCAATTTTTGTTTACAGTGTATAAAAGGCAACGGCACCTTTTTTCATCCCCTATTTATAAAAGACTACGACACCTTTTTTCAACCCCTATTTCACATAGCAGACAGTACACCAAAGGCTACGAGCTATTCCCTGTTTAACATAGCATAAAAGGCTACGAACCCTTTCCAGCCCTATCTACCCTAGCCCACATAATAAACCACACAGTGCACAAAGCTCTTTTCAATCCCTTAGCAGAGTTTCCAACACAGCACATAGGCTACGATTGTCCCCGCCCACATTCAGAGATTACACAGTATTTAACCTAACCCAAATAACATGGATGTCCTCCAACATTATGAAAGGCTATGGCACCTTTTTCAACCCCTATTTAACATAGCAGAGATTACGCCAGTGCACGAAAGCGTACAAAGCTCTTTTTCAACCCTCCCCCCGCCAAAAAAAAACTATTTACCATAGCGGAGATTACACAGGCTACGGCCCTCCACAGTGCACGAAAGCGTACGAAACACTACTTAACATAGCACAAACTACAGAGGCTCTGTTTCCAACACAGGACATAAGCGAAATATATGCTAGTTAACCTAACCCAAATAACATGGAATAGGAGACTACACAGCAGACCATTGCAGCGATTACATGTCCTCTACGCTAGCTACGAGTCAGTTTTCTACACCCTACAGCCAATGGTCAATAGTACGCGGTAACTACCCGATATGAGTCTTTTGACTAAGCACAACCAATGGTCACTAGCAGGTGAAAACTACCTAGGCCCAAGTCAACAAAGGGCAAATATTTAACCGTGTATAGCTCGTAAACGGTGAGACATATTGAGATTCTGTTTTCACATTTGGTATGAGGGCATCGAATAGTATATGCGAAAAAAAGTGGTGACCTCAAGGTCAAAGGTCAAATATTTAACCGTGTATATCTGGGAAACGGTGAGACATATTGAGATTTTGTTTTCACATTTGGTATGATGGCATCAAATAGTATATGCTAACATCGAGGTCAAAGGTCAAATATTTAACCGTGCATAGATCGTAAACGACGAGACATACTGAGATTCTGTTTTTATAGTGATATGTATTTTGGGGTGCTAATGTCAAATCTGAAGTCAGTTTGCTAACTTCGCCCCCGTGGTCGTAGAGTTATGAAACTTATAAATGCATTTTATTTTAGTCGCGGGATATTAAATATGAAAACTACCTGTTGCCGTTTACGAGATATGATGGTTCGAATTTTGCTCTTTTGGCGCCATAACTATGAAAACCACAAATTATGCAATTTTTTTTCACAGTAATACCGAATCTTAAAACAACAACTGTCTACCTATTATTGCTTCCAAGATATGGCGGTTCGAATTTTGACATTTCAGACGCAGAATTGGGAAAATCGCAGATTATATGTTATTTGGGTCGGTGATGCAGAATGTGAAATTTGCTTCTCTCTACCTATTGTCGCTTCCAAGATATGGCGGTTTGAATTTGTCGAATTTTAACATTTTAGACGCAGAATTGAGAAACTCGCAGATTATATGTTATTTGGGTCGGTGATGCCGAATGTAAAATTTTCTTCTCTTTACCACCTACCCTTTCCAAAATATGGCGGTTCAAATTTTGTTTCTCGGTCCCAGAACTATGAAACAGCAAATTATATATTACTCGATCGGTTTCGCTTCCATGATATGGCAGTTCGGGGTCGGTGATGTTTGCTTTTTCCCAACATAGCATAGCTTTCACCTTTGTCTCGCGCCAAATGCACAAAAACCTTATTATATGATTATGATAAATATGAAGGCAACTTATACAAAAGAAAAACTTTTTGAAGTGGCCTCCCTACTCCTCTCTCAGGCATCCGATCCACCAGCAGTTCTTTTTGTATCGTTTAAAAAAAAAATTCACATTTTATTTACTTTAAATTTCTAATACAAAGAATCAAATGCAGAGATGATCAGAGAGAAAAGTATAGACTGTCTCACGGATGAGAAAAAAAGCAAAACTAAACAATAGAAATTCTTATTTATTTATTTCAGCACGGATACGGTACAAACCATTTTACACCGTTCTTCTAACAACGTGAATATAACATCAACAACAGTACTAGAAAATCATAGTGCCTTCTTTTCTCCAGTCTTATACATTCATTTAGAAAAATTATTTTCCTGAAGCAAAAAATCTGGTGGTATTGGAAGAGAATTATAAGGATGTAACAATATGTATACAGAAGATTGCTGAACCAAACACGATCTCAGTTTCGGACAGGGTTGAGTCCATTTGAAAAAAGAAAAAAAAAAAGTTTTTTTTTTAAATGTTTTTAACTGATTTCTGAGATGAGAGCACGTCATAGAAGTTAATAATATTTAAAATTATTGCATTTTGGAGTATTAGAAGGTTTTGAAGGTAGAAGTAATGTTGGGAAGAAGCATTCTCTCTGGCTACTCTTACGTTCAAAAGCAGAAGGCCGTTAGTCCTGAGTGTGACCTGCATCATTTCATAAAGATATTTTAAGTCATTAAGTTTTCTTCTTGTCTTATGTTTCGCAAATCAAAATATCTTCGTTAACTTTATGTCGCAGATTCGTGTACAATACGAATAAAGTAATTATGGAATTTGTACAGTTTAGATAGGTTGGCTTCACAAGCCATTAACCAAACTGGTAAGAAAGTATTCAATAAAAGGAAGTACACAAGTGAGAAAATATGATTGAAAAATGAAAAATACTGAGATCTTTAATGTCTGTAAACCTAACTAGTAAAGTTATGTGAACCAAAGCAGCCAAATTCACAGTATACAGATAGTAATGCAACGCATACTTTTATTAGTATTCACAGCAGATTTACTTCCTTTAGCATTTAAGTAAGCTCCTTATCCAAATGTAGAGATTCTTCCCTGTTTCTTAGCACTTTTTCGAAGAATATTAAACTCTGTAAGAAGTTTGAAATCTAATTTCTCTCTAACATTAACCCATTTGCTTCTCTTTCTAAAGCAATACTTGATGCTTTTCTGTATTTTATGTTTATTTCAGTCATCTTGTCACATAGTTCGTTTCTTTTATTCCTGTCCTTCCGCTACTTCTTAAAGAAAAGATACAGTTAAAAACATATCAATTTAAAATATTCCAGGACAAATACAAAAAATCCACGTTTTCCAGGAAACGTGGGAATTGTATACATACAAAAATGCATGAAGTTATAGCTACTTTGCTGTGAGTCCTGTTGTATTACTGGATTATAATAAATACACTTCTATTAGCGTCAATAAAAAATTTCGGTAATCTTTGCCATTTTCTTCTTTACCCTATTAAGAAGAGAAAAATGTACTAACCCTAGTATTCCAGCAAATGGCCAGCTAAGAAAAGTTGACAACGCCGTTGTGAACACTGCAAACTCATATTTCCTCTGAAACCATGCTCCGGTAGATAGCATGCACATGTACCTACGAAAAAGAAATACTTAAAAAATACTGATTATTATATGCAATTTCATACGACAAAGTCCACGTTTTGTTACATATTCATCAGGAACTTTCAATATACAAGAGCAAAAACAAGAGAATTTATGAATACAAAATACATAGCAGAAATAAGGCTTCTATTTCCGTATGAACTGTTTTATTTTCCTTCACTGTCTAAATTAATTTCCACACAGTTACTTCTTTTGCTTTTACACTAACCCAATATAAAACTGCAAAAACTTATTTGGCTTTGTATAACACTAAGAAATGTGTAGCAACGCGATCACACTCTTCATTATTCCGAAACAATACATTAGTTTCCAGAGACTCAGTTTCCAGATGGAAAATCAATCACTGTTCACTGGAAGAAAGTAAGGATGATGGTAAAATATATATTTAATATAACTATGCAAGTTTACTGACAAAGTTACTCAGTTACTTTAAAAAGAAGAGAAAAGCTATTCGCAATTCAGCAAAGAAGAATCCGAAATGTTTTTAAAGAAATGATTTTATATCCCTAAGAAAAAACAAAAACGGGAACGGCTATGTACGGTATCTGGAAATATACGCAAATTTCCTGTGCAAAAACACAGGCGCCTGGGGGGGGGGGGGGGGGGGGGTGCCATTCATGTATGTTGATGTCTTCGAACAGGCGGTTTGCTGTATACAGTCTGTTTCCAAAAACTGTAAATGCGATTCATATGTTCCTATGAACATAGTGTACAAAACATGCGCATATCATGCCATGTTTTCAGTTAGGTACAAACCGGTCGCATATTTTCCAAACGCACAAAGACATATGTCATTTTTCGGGGTTGTGTTAATTAGAGCAACTGAGCAATCGCCAAAATGACTAAAATGTATTTTAATGCATTTAGATTAGGAAGGACATTATTAGTCGATAGCTGGGAGCAAGTGATTATATTACACGGATGAATTAGGTTTTGATCTAGTTATTTATTTTACAAGTTATATTATTAACTCTGTTGCGAAAGCAAATTACTAGATTTACCTATATATTTACGTAATTGAATATGACACATAATAGAACCAACAATTATAACATATTCACAATCATGAAACAAACAGAGACCTACTAACCTGACTATGAGATGTTGCTGTAATATTGAAGGTGATCTGAAGTATGTTTCTACATGAAGTTATCGTGTAGCTGACTGACAGTTGTCTTCAACCATAACCTGTCGCAGGAATCTTCTAATGGCTTATGATAGCTGTTTGACATCTGTGTACCATCTGCAATGTTAGAGTCTGGCTTCTTTTGAAGTTGACAAGTTGCGATACCAGCAGAGCTGAAACCGGGTCGTCACAATAGTAGTTAGCGTTCGGTTGGAGTAGACCACACAGAGCCAAGATGGTATCAGGTGTCGAGTTTATATAGTCCTCAGTCACATGTGGTTGCTTGTGAGAGGACTAGATACAACGTGCACTTCATTTTTGTTGGGTTGGTTTTTCTTAAATGCGTTAACTCACACAGAAATCCAAACCAATGTGTGTAACTTGATATTGCTGAGTTAGTCTTTACACAGATTTAGAAACACGTGAAACAAGTAATATGATATTCTTTCTTCTTGCTCCGTCATATTAGTCTATATCTCCAATTACTTTTTCTTCTGATTAATAATGAATTTACAGATCCTTAATTCTGGAAAACACGTGCATTTTGTAACGAGATATCCACTTGTAGTCAGCAAAACAAGTAAAATCTCCAATTTCTTATTCTGCTGATTAATGCTCTTCTTGCGTTTTCATGAATTTTGAAACACGTGCGGAGTGAAATAAGATGATATATGAATACTGCAAACTACTAAAGATTTCCAATTACATCATCTTGTCTTTCTTATGTCAGTCTGGTATCTTATTACTGAATTACAGAAATATTTTAACCACAAGAAAGTGAATTTGCTTTCATGCTTCTGGCTAATAAAGTAACAATCCAATATTCTTACATATAGACTTATTCATTATTGCAACAAATAATAAACTTTTAAAATTACATATTCACAGTAAATATCACTAAGGTCTAGCAAACAAGCATGAAACTTTGGAAACACCGCATGGAACAAACAAAATAATGTATAATCGCGTGGGTTAAGTTAGGGCTAACTACGTTTGTTAAAGATGGCGGAAGAAGCCAAAATGCTTAATACTGATATCTGTCTGAAGTAAAACTATTTTAATAGTTCAGGTAGACGTTTGTAAAAGAAGGTGACACTGTTTAATATTGATATTTTTTCTTTGTAGAAAAATATTTTAATAGTTCAGCTAGGATTAAGTGCGTTTCTGAAAAATGCTGGAGAAAGGCGATAATATTTAATACTGATATTTCTGTGAAGTAAAAGTATTTTAATACTACCTTATGGCCTTTTGATTGCTACTTGCATAATTTAAGTAAGGAGTTAATGCCAAACAATCGCTAAAGACAGGAATCTTACACGTAGTGAGGAATATTGGGCTTCCATCGCTCTTATAATTGAAATCTGTTTAATTTTATTATTCATAAATAGTTAAAGCAATGCACTAAAAAAGGCATTTACTACGAACGTTGGGCAGGGTTTACTTTAGGTACTCCCAAGAAGTAAAACTTACAGAAGAAATGTAATGTTTCCAACATGTGTGGGAGTGTTTAAATGCTAAATATATCACAGTTTCGAGTCATGGAATTGTGAAATAAGAAAGAAAGACGAAAAGTGAAACTATTTAGTAGCTCCCGCTTTCAGGCTGAGCACAAATTTTAGCAGTAAAGGCGATGTGTATCGCGTATAGGCCTAATAAGTAAAAAGAAACCATACCTGGTTGCTTGCTCAAATGACCCTCGCCAACGGGCATCGTTCTCTCTACGGCTTTTGGTTTGGTTTGGTTTTCTTTCTTTTTCGTCTTTTCTATTCTTGTCTGGTTAGCTCCGGAAAATCATCGATTTTCTGTTTAGAACGTTATCTTCAGAAGGATCAAAGTCGAAGACTATATTTTATTGTTTGAACATCTTTACATCTTCCGAGAGTTTCTTTTGCCCACATAGAAAAGGAAAGCCGCATATCTCTGAGGAGATCGCATTGTTGTTTTGGCGGGTGATCATCAGAAGGGTATTCTTCTTTTTATAATCTTAATTACTTTTATTATTTTGTTTCATTTCATTCATTGACTATCTTTCCTGTTTCCAGTTCAGTTAAATAGGTTTTGCTGTTTGTTTGCGCCCATTTTTTCACCTATCGTAATCTGTTTTCTGGTTGGCCAGCAGATTACGTCACGTGAGATACAACATAGATCCAGGATGGCCCGAGACGTTGAGAAATTCTGCTGCTGTAAAAAACAAATAATTCGAAGGATATAAACGCAGCACACTAATTTCTGTATTACAAAAGTGAAGTCAGCGACACTATTGATATTAAAGTCCACTAGAATGCGACTGTCATCACATTATATGAAAGACTGTGGTGCAAATTTCTAATAGCTGTGGTATTGAAGCAGATTTGTTTTGACGACTGTCCAGTAAAGGTGCTCCAAATAATAGTGCTCGGAAAGTGGCCGGCGAATGTGAAATCGTGTGAAATTCTCATGAGAGTGAAATGTTACGTGTATGAAGTTTAAAAGCTTCAATTCTATTTATCTAATTTGCTAGAGTGAGTGACACCTTGGGAAGTTCTGTTAAGTGCTTGTGTGTCATTGTCTCCCAAGATGTGCATGTTGGTGCTGGTCTTTTCAAGCATGATGGCAGAGTACATTTTTGCGTTGATCAGTTATCCTGGTGTTTTCAGGTGAGCAATGTAGCAGAATTTTATCCCAGTTTTCTTTCTTTCATAGATCTGTCCCGCAATGAGTTCTGATGTAAATTTATATTTTGGAAACCATGTTTTGATACAGTGAAATTTACCACTTCGTACCCTTCTCCATTCTGTGTTTTGGTATACATTATCATGATGATTTTAGTTACTGCATCGAATTTAGAACCGATTTTTCTGCTGATATATTGTGGCCGATACAGAAATTTTGGTTTAATGACGTTTATAGTTAGCTATTGCAGACGATTTAACCGTCAAAGTCTTTTTCGTTTCTCCGTTTGCCATTACTATACGAAATAAAGCCACATTAACATAACCCAACCAAACCAAATGTATTTGTGATTAAGTTTAAAACCTGTTTTCTGCGTGCTATTTGGTTTTAAATTTTCGGCAGTTAATATGACATATGAAATTTAAGTTGTAAGTTCGGTAAAAGTTGTGAACTGAATTTTATTTATGGTCTTTAGGCATCTAAGGCTCAGGCCGCGGTACAAGTTTGGTTCACCATCAACCTTTTGCACTTTAAGTATACTTTAACAAATTTGTGATTGGGTTGTATGTATTCTACAATTTGAAAATGGTTCGTTCAGGCAATCCGTTTAAAAGTTCAGGTATATGGTACAAATATTCAGTGATACGATATAATTTCGCTTCTCAAGATTGTAACGAAGTGTAACTCAAAGTTTCGGTTCTGTTCGTAGAAGTTACAATGTTGAAACTTTCTCTTAAGTAAATGGAAATACTACAAAGTTCGAAATGCAAATCTGTTTTGGGCTCCGTTTTGACGTTGAACGTTCATGTAATATATTTCGTTTGTTTCACAACATAAATATATCTTGAAGAAAATACGAAAATTTACTGGGTCGATTGATGCCAAATGCTGTTTTGAAAAGTTCTTTAAAAAAAAAAAAAAAAAAAAAAAAAACAACATTTGTAATATAATATAAATATGAATTTTATTACATTTTAAGTACAATATTTTCCTACTGATTAAATAAAATTCTGTTTTTACCCTTGAGGTGTAAGGTTGTATTTGGACAGAAGTTAGTACACCATGGTATTGTTTAGTTTCTCCTTATTGTAGCTACTGTGTTGGGAAGGTACTCAACCTTCTTCGGCGATAGTTCACTTTTCCTGGTGCATCTGAAGTGAGTAAGTGAGTTTCGAAATGAATTTAAGTTTGATATTTCGTGCTAACGTATATCATAACTCAGAAATTTAGTCGATAGCTAAAGTTTCTCTATCTAAATTCTTGCGCCAAGTGTTAATTCACGCTGGGCCAATAGAGCCTTGTACGTTGGAGGTTCCGATTATCGGATTCTCGGGTAGGCGATTGAAGTATGTGTGGATCAGACTTAGGTTGAACGAGGTTGGTTGCTGGATACAAGTATGATGTTGCAGTTTTGGTTTTTGGAGGCTGCACAAACACTTTGCCTCGAGACTTACTCTACAGTACCGAGGTATGTAATTCCGGCTACTGTCCAGGGACGGGATCGATTCCGCCTGGGAAATATTAGTTTGTATTTTGAGTTTTCTTTCGGTTTTATGGAATGTGAGTTAGGTGTAGGTGAAGCGAGTGGTTAAGAACAAGGTAGAAAGTGCTCAAGGTTAACCGGACTGCTCTATAACTTGATGGGGGCACCTCGAACTGTAACTCCGTTACGGTAGCTCAATAAGATAGCGTTTTTAATGATTCTAAACTGTTCTTATGCTTCTGCGATTGTGTTTCAGTGCATGTTATCTTTAAGTTTTGTCCTCCATTTTCTTTTTGCATAGCTTTTATGAGCCCTGACTCTGAGGATGCAGAATTGGGATAATGTTTTTAAGAGACCCCCCCCCCCCCCCCCCCCCCCCCCCCTCCCGTTTTGAAGCAAATAAATATCTACGTTGCACGTGGGTTCTGACCGTGCTTCAGCAGGTTTTAACTTTCCTGCACGTTCATCTAGTCTAAGGCTCCCCACTCACACTTTTTATTTCTTTCTCTAGAGTTTCAGCCTTCTGCTATCGCCAACTTTCTCCGTTCTAGCATTTCTTTAAAGACTTCTCTCATGTGTGCTTCGTATGCTAAGACTAGCTATGAATAAGTTTACATATAGTCTTTCTATGGAAGTAAGGGTGATGGGCAGTGAAAGCAGCACCCGCCTTTGCTTTCTCTTCGAATATTGTTCCATGGATATAATATTTACAAGTTCTATCCTCGAATGTGGTTGAAAGCGTTTTCTCCCAAACTATGTTACTAGAACTGCGATTTCTCTGCGTGCTTTCACATTCATAACACGAAATGATGTCATTACTATTTCTCCGCATTCCGTCACGTTAACCATAAATTGATTTGTTTACAGTAATACAGTCTTTGTACGCAAGAACAATTTTTTCCTTAATGCGATGTGCAGGTTACACAAGTTGTTACTTTGCTATGCTTATCCGAAACTGGATTTGTTGCCTAACCTTACTTCCTCAAAGGTTCTGAAGTATTTTCAAAACTAGTTTCTGCCTCAGTTAACAAACTATCATGTCACCACAATCAAAAAAAATTTAGTCCACATTTAATGGGGCGCACTCTGAGAAACTGTAATATGGAACTATTACCATAGACTAAATAATAAGATACTTATCCCGCCTACATATTTTCGTCTGAGCTAAGGAGCACGTGATTTTGAAGTCTGCCGCTAGGTGAATCTAGCGACTACCTTCAGTCTCTGGTTCTTTCCAGCAACGTTCCTAGAAAGACAGGTTGCCTTGTTGAAAGTAAACAACGCTGCGTGACGTCACTGAAGGCCAGTTGGCTGTTGGCGCCAGATGAATATGCTGCAGTTCCTTTGTCAGCTTGTTCTCGGATGCCTTTTAAAGTGTATTGGTGCGTTTATTTTTTCTTTATTGTGTGCAGCGAGTGTAGTTTTGTTTTCAATGTGTGTTTGTGTATTCTTTGACAATGCCGGGGACTTTATGTGTTGTCGCGATTACAAATACAAGATATAAATTAAAGAAGAATGGAAGGGAAGACGTCTCTTTTCATAGGTATGTAGAATTTACTTGTCTTTGATGTAGCATACAATAGGGTCAATGAACTTTTCTCATGCAAACAAATAATAATCTAATACAAAATACAGTATCATGATTTACGCTCTCATAGTATACTTTCGTTTCGTATAGTTTAAAATGACTCTATAATGTATCTAGATTATAAATAAACAAATAGTTACATGGCTTCGAAATGCAATCGAATTCTACAATTGTACAAGACAAACGAAGGATGCTTCAAAATAAGATAACTATGTTAATAGCAAGCAAATGTGACAAATTGTAAGTTATTTCTATTTTCTCTATCCGAAGGTTTCCCACAACTAAACCAGATTTGATGAAAACATGGATAGCTCAATATAGAAGGAAAGACCAATAGAAACCAGAATCCTCATATGTATGCTCCGATCATTTTCTACCAGTTGATTTTGAAAGAGATCTTCAGTCTGAACTACTGAAAACTAAGTTGAAGAGGAAATTAAAGTCAGATGCATTTCCTACAGCAAAGTTACTATCTGCTGGTGCTGGTTTGCTGCTGGTGAAACAGCAGAATCTGCAAGACGACGGCAAGAACGACTGTTAAGGAAATCTTTGGCACACGTAAATTATTTAAAGTTCGTCTGAAATTTAAAATTAACCTTAAAATATATAAGCTATTTTTATATTAAAATTTTGTTGTTTTTCAATTTCAGACTGCTGAGTATTAAATCATTTACATTATCTAACTAATTGTTTCTTCCGATTTAGGAGCACCACGAGATACTAGAAAGTATTTCAACATTAGAACAGCCATCGGATGTTGAGGTAACGATCAATAGAGATGAGTTGTTTCAACAGTTGTAGAAAGAGGTAGATTTTTTAAGAAATGAAGTCAACGTTTTGAAAGAAATTATTAAAACAAAAGATTCTGAGCTGAAACGTATGCAAGAAATAATTGACGAAGAAGTAAAGAAACAGCTTCTGAAACATTTCACAGAAAATCAACTAAATCTTCTGTTGGGAAAGAAGCTCAAAGTGAAATGGACTGCAGAGAAGATGTTCAAAGCATTCACTTTGAGATACTGCCGCAAGAAAGCATATCTTTTCATGCGAAACGAAATCAAATATCCTCTTCCACGTGAGTGCCATACGAATTAAGTTTAACATGTAGCACAGGGATTTAGAGAGCAGTTAGTTTTAAACATTTTTTTTTTCGCTGTCTACTTCAACAGCTTGGCCCTATATTCCATATTGTCCTTGATAAAATCCTCCTTGAAAAGATAAGTTTTTAAATTCAACCAATGGTATTATTATTATTATTACTGAACCTTATTTTGTTTTTTTATCACAACTTTGAGCATTTTTCTCATCATTTTTAGCGGTCATTGTAAAGGAAACCCTATTGCATTTGTGTCGGTGTCAATAAGGCATTATGAAGAAGAATGAAACCAATCTGATCTGTTAGTTTCGAGGCCGTTGTCCACGAATCTGAACTTTATTTTTCTATAGCTTGACCGAAAGGTCACTTTTCAGGTGTTCAAGCGACCACACGGTCATTTGATTACAAGGCTTACCTCTTATTTACGGTACCGATGATTTCCCAAGTTTTATAAATTTGGACAGGGACCGTCACCGTTGGGTTGATGCTCTGCAGGAATTCAAATTCGCTCTTGTTTTTCTGTTCTTCTAACTGATTTGAACTAATTAATATCAATTATTGTGACGTATTCGGGGATCGTTCAAATATTACCTAATCATCATTTTGGCTTTTTAGATAGCCCCCTTCCCCTCTCTCTCTCCCTCCCCCCTCTCTCTCTCTCTCTTGTAATCGAAAGTAATCAATCATCAGACCCCGTCCCCTAATATTACGTAATCAAAAAACAACTATGTTTTCAACCGTATTTTTTGAGTTTTTTTCATTTGAAAGTGACATTAAACTATTCTAAAAATACAGGTATAAGCTATGTCTACAAGTTTTCCCATGTTTGACGACGATTCACGAGCATCGCTGCCAACGGTATGTGCTTGAAAGAACCGCAGTGAATTGTAAAAAGAAAAAGCTAAATTTAAGCATTTTTTTTTATTATGTAATCAGCTCTTATACCCCTCCCCTAACATAATTACGTAATATTTGAACAGCCCATTATGTCTTCCTTACGCTTATTGCAATCAAATGGTAAACAATTCTCGCGTGGGAATGCAAAAGTGGTTAAGTCATAAACTACTAGTTTTGAGGAAAAACACTTTGAAAATTTTTAGCGCCATAAGGAATCGTTGTTAGGTTAAAGCAAAAAAAACTTTATTACCATCATATTAAATGTGATATAACGTGTGTAACAATTCACTAATAATATCTATA